>PVJA010005900.1:0-75000 GCA_004027025.1 Myocastor coypus
TCTCTCTCTCTCTCTCTCTCTCTCTCTCTCTGTGATCCTGAGACTCTGGCTTTCTCAGTTTTTACCTTGGGCATTAATGAAATGTGCTATATTCCTAGGGCTCTTCCTCCAGAGTCACCTCCGTCTTTTCCTCAGCCTCTTAGTACAACTGCTCCAGAAAACATGGATCCACATCATGGCAGTTTCACTCACCCCATTTTTTCCCACCTTGTTTATAATGACAGAATTGCTCCACACATTACTGAAATTTGGGTTTCCTCTATAGAATTTCTCAACTTTACCAGGCGTATGTAGTAACTGAAATAAAAGTAAGATGTCATTCATTATGATCTTTTAGTGAAATATAGCTGACCGTGATCAAATACCTCTTGTATACTTTTTTTGTTTTGGTACTAGGGATCGAACTTAGAACCTTGCACTTGCTAGGCAGGTGCTTATGCTACTGAGCTATATCCCCAACCCTTGTCAAACACCTCTTAAATTCTAACTTTGGTATATGTACTGCTGGAGCAAGCACAGTCTCCTCTTAATCTCTAAAGGCTCACAAATCATCATCTGTATACTTCATTGTAGAATTTTCCTGAAAAGCATGCCTATCTGAGACTTCACATTTCTTCTAGGCATGGAAATAGCCATGTGTAGACACGGTGACTTGGTGTGGTACTTAGTGGGACGGAGAGGCATTCCTGTGGGTGTATGTTGTCTTTCTCCATCAGGAGCTCTGTTTCCTGTCAACATACAGGAAACTAGAAAACTGCAGCCTAATAATTTAGCCAGGGACAGGAAGATTCTTGTGTCAACTGCTTTTCCACATTTCTCCATTGGATAATGTCGGTGAAGTATGACTGCTCATTTTATTTATGATTCAGGATCAACTACACGGTTACTGCCTGTCTGTGGCAGATGTTGCCTAGAAATCATTTTTCTGTGAGTTAACTTCTACCTAAAATGTGCTAAAATGGGAGACTAAGATTTTTCTTTATCTTTTTTTGTTTTTCTTTTGTTACCAGGAACTGAATCTAGGGTCTCAATCTAAATGGTAAGGACCATTCTGCACCAATGAGATCTCAGACGAATCCTTGATGGTAGGATTTAAAAAACAAAAACATAAAATACGAATGCATAATGTGAAATTTTAATTCTCAATACAACTGCACTGCTTTCCTTGAGTTGTACCCCTCTGCCCTCTCTTTTTCTTTTTTCAGAGTCTTGGACATTGGCCAAGCAGGCCTTGGGTTGGACTCAGGGGGTCTTCTGACCTCAGCCTTCCCATCAGGAGTGGGCACGCCTGGAGTCCTACCTATTCAGGAGGCTGAGACAGAAGGAAAGATTCTTTGAGCCCAAGAGTTAAAACCCAGTCTGGGCAACCGAGAGACCCTGTCTAAAAAAAAAAAGAAGTAAAAATCGCATGATCTTTTCTGATTCAGGCTGTGTAGGCATTTAGCTAACGTCTGCCTGGATAACGTTTACACTTCCATTCAAAGGCAAACCTACTTTGCTTTTCTGACAGCATTGTGCTTAGAGAAGAGCTGTGGTGCAGTTTATAAGTGTGGATGGGGCACATGTGCGTCCTGTGTCCTCCATCAGTTCCTTCCCCCAGGGGAGAGCCAAGAAGCCTTTCATTGACGAGGTGTCTTTAGGGAGGAATTTAGACCCCCATTCACGGGTCCTGCACTGCTCAGCCTCCCACCTCTGATCCACAAGAGAAGGGGCGAGAGGCCTTCTTTCGGTTCAGAGAAGAAGACTGTGCTTACTGCTCATGTCCTTTCTATGTGGATTTAAGTGCTGGTTTCAAACAGCTGTCAGAACCCTCCTCCTATCTTAAGGCACTCATTAGAAAATAAAACCAGATATAATTAACAAACAAACAAACCTATCTGCCTGCTGTTCCGACTTGTTATAATGAGTGTTATTTCTACTTACAAACAGTTTCCTGTCAGCATCCTGCTGTTTCTTTAATAAGACTTCTGCACTAGGGAATAAAAAAAAGGGTTGCGTTAAAATTAAGCCTCAACTTGTCATCATTTCCCTTCTTTTGCATCTGCCCTCAGACCCAATTTGCTTTGAGGTTGAGAGGAGCTCAAGAGTCTCAGTCCCGGCTGCGAGAGGAAGGAGGGGCCTCTCCTCCCTCAGGTGGCAGGAAGACGGGGGCTCTCGGGCTCCCACATCCTTAGATAGTCAACCATCCTCTCCCTGGGGCAGATTTCCCCGCTAGATGATGATGTTTCAATGCCCTGGGTAAGTTCCAAAGGCCCCAGTGAGTGACTAAATCTCTCACCCTCCAGGCTGGTAGGTGGGGCTTGTTAGCATGGGGGCTGTGAAATTTAAATATCAAGTTAAAGAGAATAAGAAATATTTAAAGGAAGAAATGATATACAGAATTTCACTAAACAAAGTAATAAGAATTCAACAGTGGTTGCTATATTTCATAATGGTGTCTTCAAATGAGTTGTTTAGATTACCAGGCAGAATCATGCAAAATTGGTTTTAAAAAAGTTATAAGAAATTAAAAAGGAGAAATAATTTAAGGATTAACTGCTCCTTTCTAGCAGCAAGTAGTACAATTATCCAAGCTATCCTATATATATATATATATTCATAAATATATACTTTTCTTCTTCCTTCTTTCTTTCTTTTGTCCTTTTCCTTATTCTAGTTGTTCCTTCTCTTTGAATGGATTCATTTCTTTTCATAGTATCTACTGTACCTCTGAGGGTCTTACACTAGGGAGACAATATGATGTTTATATGTGGGTCTGATTTATTTCACTTATGAATATGGCCTTTAGTTACAGCCACTTACTTATAAAAGTCTCAAGTTTATCATTTTTTTAGAGTTAAGTAACGATTGTACAAAAATACCATATCTTTTTTTATCTAGTCCTCAGTTGAGGGGTATTTGGGTTGTTTCCAAGATTTAGCTATGATAAATGATGCTTAGAGTTAAGTTTGAATTGTTTCACCGTCAATGCGACTGATTTAAGAGACTCCTGTAGTGGTGACTATTAGATAAGAGTTTATTTTTTCATCTTTTTGGTACCAGGGATCAAACTGAGTACCTTGTGCTTGCCATGTGGGTGTTTATGCTGCTGAGGGACATCCCTGGCTGGAGAGGTGATTGGATCACGGGGTGAAATACCCACAGTGGACTCATCCGTGATGGTCTTGATGGAGTGTGCTGTTAAGAAGTCAGGTCCAAGTGGAAGAGGTGGCCCACTGGGGTGGGCATGTCACTCTCGTTGCTGCTCTTCTCCTATGCTCAGACCCCTAGCTACCATGACTAAGCATTTTTGCTTGGCCACGCCAGTCTGCCTTGGAGCTAATAACCAAGGACTGAACCCCTTAACTGTGAGCCAAAGAGATTTCTCCTTTAAATTGCAAATGTGAAGTCCTTTTCCAGCAATCAGAAAGCTGACAAGCAGAGACTGAAGACAATAATTACAGAGTTGCTAAGGTGACAACTACAGCAGTAGAGATAAAATGTTTGGGGATTCTGAGTTTTCTTATTTTGAGTTTTAGAATGTATTTTTAAAATTCCAGCAAATTCTAAACATGTGCAAACAAAGACAAAATAGAATAATGATGTCCCATGTCTCCATCACTCATTTTCAATATTTACTCATATCTCTTAACCTGTACCTCATCCCCAGCAGCTTCTCACATCAAAAATATGGGCAGGATGATTGTGAGGCTTAGAAAGCAAGAGAGTGGGGGGGGGGAAGAGAGAGAGGGAGAGAGAGAGAGAGCGAAGGGAAGAGGTGATTTATAAGCTATCTTATGAGAAAGATAGCGCTTAAACACATCTTAATAAATCAGATGTGATTTCCATCTCTGGTAAAGAAGATACTGACACCAGCATGCTACTGTAATAGTGTCCTCTTGATTATGCAGATGTGTGTGTGACATGGATGGAAAGGCTAATGAGAGTGACTCTGGACATCCTTTAGCTGCCTGAGTAGGATTCTATCCCTCCTTCCTCTTCCTTGGCCCATGTGCAGTGTGGTTAATGATACTTCCTACAGTGTATGCCTCAGTGCTGGAAAGGCATTAAAACAAAACCAAAAAATAACTCTAGTTGGGCTTCTGGATTCTTGGGCCATTAATATTTTTAATGGTGCCGATAAAAGCGGCAAGATTGCAGTCTCAGCAAGGGGTTCCAAGCAGCAGTCTAATAAAGAGTAGACAGAGCCTGGGCTGGGGAGGCCTCTAGGCACTTGCTCTGTACCCCTGCTGTCACCATACCCTCATCTTGTTACTTAACCCCACTTTCTGGGCTCTAGTAGAATGTGCAGCGAAAACTCTTCTTCACCTGTCTAGTAGGTGAGTTTTGAGAAACAACTGACTAGAAGTGTGGAAGGTACAGGGAGCTCGAAGAGAACAGAAAGGGGGAAAATATCACATGTTGAAAACTGAAATTACTTATTAACAAGCAGAGAGAGAAAGCCTCACTTTGGAGTTTTGTAGTCAGAGTGAAGATTTACTTGGCATTTCAAATTTGTTTTTTTCAGCGAGCACAGGCTATTTGAGGGAGTTGAGAGAAAGGAAAAAAAGGGAAGGAAATTTAAAGTGCCAAGAATAATTTACGTAGAAATCTCTCCCCCAAATTTTACTGATTTATAACTCTTCCTGCTTTTATGAAAAAGACATTTCTATTCATATTATTCAGACCGTAGCTGCTTTCCTTGATATTTCATGATATGTGTCCTTCTCCTGAGCCACCCCTAAGATATTGTCCAAAGTCCAAAGGTGAAACTACTTCGAGTGTGGCCCTCTGAGGCCTCAGAACAACCAGTGACCCCAGTTTTCTACAAATCCTGTCGCTGTGCCTGGGTGTCCTACCTTTTCAGCTGGTGTGTCTCAAGGCCCTTATGAAACCCTAATCTAGAGTTTCTATAGCACATAGTATGAGTCCATGAGGGCTTCCAGTTCTCACTCCAGCTGGGATCTGAGTGCGTAGTAGTATTTTGGGGCCTCCTGCCTTGTTCATTTTTCTTTTGACATGACCTTGCCTCCCCTGACCTTTCTCACACTTCCAGAGGACACCTGGGTTATGGGCAGACATAGGCATTCTGGCAAAGCTCCGAATGTGGACAGAGGATATGGCTGTTGCATCAGCCATGGGTACTCTGGGTTTTTGACAGGACAAGGATTAGTCAGCTCAAGGGAACCAGGGGCCACAGTTGTTCCTGCTTCTCACAGGTCAAACTCAGATCCCGCTGGATGACAGTGGCCCCCTAGAGTTTTCGTTCTATGGTTCTTGAGGAGTAACAATCTCTGACAAACTGACTTGTCCACTGAGGTGGGGGTGGGGAGGTGAAGATGAGAGAAGACTGGCCATACTCTTCTGCTCCTGATTAAAACCCAGCATCTGCTCCCATTTGTCACCTCTGTTCTTAGTCTTTCCAGGGCACATGACTGCAGGTGGAATACTTGCCACGCATGGTTATGCTTTCTGGAAGGCTTGGTGATGACATCTTATTCCTGTCCTGAACAGATCTCACAGATTTCCTCTCAGTTACCCACCTGCTAAGGACATGGCATGGAGTGAGAAGAGAACTAGGGACTCAGGAAGCGAGGTTCTAATCCCGGACCCACCACCCTTCATGACCTTGGGAATGATCTCTCAATTCCGAGGAACTTCTTTTTCTTACTTGCAAATTAAATATATTTACCTAATTCTATGCTTATCCTAATCGCCTATGTCTTAATATAAAATTCGTTTGCCAAAGAAAGGTTGGTGGTTGTAGCATTCTCAAAGGATGGCGTATGCTTATGTGTGCAAATACAAATAGTGAATAAAAGTCACTTCTTACCTAACTCCTCCTGCCTCTATTGAAGCTTGGAAATCAGTTATTTTTAGAGGCATTTTATCTGCCCAGTATAATAGCAGGAAAAAAAGCTTTTCATGTGTTGGCTGCTAGGTTGGGTGCCAGCAGCCATTCTGTCATTTAGGAGTGATAGCAGTATCCAGTGCCTTGTGTTTGCTCCAAGCATGGTGAGGTTCCCCCCCCACCCCAGTGGTTTGCTGTTATATAACGAACTCTTTCCTTTCTGAAAGGCAATTATACAAAACCATTTATTTACTTATGAATTTGAGATGGAATTGGAGATGAAGACACCATCTTAAGCCAGATGAGATGCAGACAGATGCCGGCCGGGTCTCCTTCCGGGAGCAGCCCCTTGGAAGCTCAGCGCTGCACCTCTGGGAGGCAGGCAGGCAGGCAGGCAGGCAATTATGTGAAGTCAAGCGCAACCGAGGAGCAGCCGTAGGGTGAGGTGCAGAACAGACTAGATGCGGTGAACTACTTGGTTGTCAGTCGTGTTCCTGGACCCAATGGTTTCAGAGATAAAGAATAAGGATTAACTCCTAAATTAGGCCTCCCTCCTCTTCAACAGTTTTTTTTTTTCTAAAAAGCACGGCACACACATTGCAGCTTATTATGATTTTCCAGTTAGTATGAGCTCATTAGTGCTGCATGGGTGGATTCGGGTTTTCAGTCCAGCAGTCCTAGTTGTGCGAGGAGCTTCACAAATGTTCTTACATCTCACCAAAGTGTGCAAGATTACCAACTCCTTTACTTTAATTAGAAACCCAAATTGCAAATCAGAACAGGGATAAAAAACTGACTTTGTCTCCCTTAATAATTCTGTCACCTGAAGTAAACCTCTTACATTTATTTGGACTTCGGTATCTGTTTCACTACTCTCTTCAATTTCTACCTGTAAAAGTGTCCACACTACATCCTTAGGAGGGATAAACAGACGGTGAATGATTTATTCATTCATTAACCAGCTTTGCTGGAGCAACAGTGAACATCAAAAGGCAAATATCAGTGGTTTATGGTACTAATTTATTTCTCACATGTATGTGTTAGTGGTTGTGGTTAGCTGTCTTTAAGTGTCTTGAGTCTATTTACTCTGGGTCATAAGCTTAAGAAGTGTTTTCCTAATCGTGGTAGAAGGCAAGAGAGACCATTGAGATACACAATGGCCTTAACTTCTGTGCAGTTATAACATTATATCTTCTGTGGGCCAAGACAGGTGCCATGCTGGTTGTGATGGCTTGGGCTATGCATGCATATATATATATATATATATGCATCTTGAAAACGTCTCTTGAAAACTAGAGGTGTTATTAATTCTCCTATGGTGAAGGAGGGCAAAGAGTTGGCAATAATTATATAACACAAAATGTTTACATATAGCTATAGATGCACACAGAACAAAGTTTGAAGTGGTTTGTGTTAGCTTTTGATTTGCTGGGACAAAATATCTGACACCCACAAGTTAGGGGGGCAAAGTTTATTTTGGCTCTCAAGTTCAGTTCATGGTTTGCTGACTTCAAGGAAGAGAAATCATGGCGGAAATTCTTGGCAGAGGAAAGTTGCTAGACTTAGGAGGTGCAGGTGGCAGAGTGCAGGGCAAGAATCCCTGAGAGCAGGTGGGATCTCCAAGGTCTTGTCCTCAGGACCCACCCAGGCATGCCCAGAGAGTGCTGAAGTAGTCTCTTTAGCCAAGGAAGTTGAAAATCAAGGTTAATCATTGTACTGGGGACCAGTGAGATAGCTCATCAGCCTAAGGCCCCTGCTTAGGCAAGCTTAAGCAGGTGCAGGGGCCACAGTTAGATCCACAGCTCCACATGCTGTACCAGCCCTGCCCCTAAGCAGGGCTGAGCAGGCCGCAAAAAACCAAACCAAACCAAAGCAAAACACATCACACTGAATCATTAGTCTTAGCCAAAACACAAAAGCTTGCACGTGGAGGCTCACAAAAGTGGGCTCCAAATGTTCATTAGTGAATAACAAGTGAGTAAATAAAATAGGAGACAGCCACAGGTAAGATGTGATGTTATTAAGATACATAAAGGAATAAAGTACTGTTATATACTACAACATGGTTGAATGATGACAATATCCTGCCAGATGAATCTTGTCACAAAAGATCACATATTGTATAATTCCATTTATAGGAAATATGTAGAGCAGACATATCCATAGAGACTGAAACAGTAGTTGCTGGAGATTGAGTATGAGATATGGAGAATAACTGCTCTAGGTACGTTTTTTTTTTTTTTTTTTTTTTTTTTTTTTTGTGTGTGTGTGTGTGGGGAAGCAACTTCAAAGTTCTGGAGGTAGGACTGGCCAGAAAACTCAGTGGATTAAAGAGCCTACTTAGGCAGATGCAGGGACCAGGGTTTGATTTCTGGTGTGCCCTGCCAGCCCTGGGGCATGCTGTGATGTTGATTGAGACTGGGCATGGTGTAATCCCAGCACTTAGGGGGCTGAAACCAGGAGGATCATTGTGAGTCTGATCGATGTGGTGAGACCCTGTAGACCCTGTACTAAATACATTAAAATAATAATAAAAGTTTTGGAACTAGATTATAGTGGTATTTCTATACCTTGTGAGTATCTGAAAGCCACTAAGTTGCATATTTTTAAAATTGAGTCTTATCACATCTAAATTACATATCCATCAATACATTTTTTGAACATTGATGAATGGTGGGATTATAGACAATTTTCACTTTTTCCCATGTGTGTATTCGAATAGCACCTTCAGTCTTACCATGTGAAGAGGTGCTACTTTTATATTCAGAGACAAGCAGGAATGAAGATGTTCTAGTTAAGGAAATGCTAAAATACAGTGGCACGAATGAAAACTTCTCTGCATCTTTCACTGGGACATAATTCACGTGTCCCAATCCCAAGTCCTTGTAACTTAAAGATTTGAACCATCTTTGAGTGAAGCACTTAAAAAAAAAAAATAGTCATTACCATTCTCTGGCACTCACCTGGAGGAGTACAATAACAATATGGTAGTGGATATATCTAAAATTGGGAAAAAGTGAAAATAAGATCAATAGGAGGTATTTACGATCAACACCAATACTTCACAAGAAAAAATGATTTTCTAAAAACAGAGTCCTGGGGCCTGGCAGGATGGCTCAGTGGTCTAAAGTGCCTGCTTAGAAAAACTTAGGTAGCTGTGGGGACTGCGGTTCAATCCCCGGCACCACATGCTGCGCCAGTCCTGCCCTCAGGGCAGGCTGAGCTGGCCATAAAAAATAAATAAATAAACAAACAAAAGTTCTGAAACAAGAAAAAATAAATAAATAAAATAAAAAAATTTACTCTAAAAACACAGTCCTTTACTAACACGGCAATGTCCAGTCTCTTGCTTCTTTAGACAGGGAAATGTCAAAGTCAGATTCCTCGCTTAATTCTACTACTATAAAAATGACAAGCTCAGTTAAGTAGTTTAGCCAAAGTTTGCCTTTCACTTTTTCATGAACATGTGAGCCGATATCTGAACCAGGACATATTTTTTCGGTCCTGGGTTGAGGGTAGAAGGAAAAGAAGGAAGAGTGGAAGGTAGCTCCAGGGGAATGAGAGGGAAGCTCTGTGCAGAGTGGCCAGGCTGGCATCAGAGGATGTGAAGGCTCCATGGGTGTGAGTGTGAAGTCAGGGAGTCTAAATACGAGGGACAACGCAGAGTCCAGGGGTGACAGCAAGCTGAAAGCTGCAGCTGCGTCCAGCTTAGCCAGTCCTCCAGGGGGTCAGGAGTGCCACAGACTCCCTTGGACTGAAGGCTGTGCAGAGGATCGGGGGCTGATATTGCCTCTAAATCTCTCGTTATTGCTCAGCAGGTAGAGGAGATGAGTCACTAGTAAAGAGCTATAAGCTGTCCGATAGCCCCACTGGCCTGCCAACGATTTATAGTAAAATGCAGCAGATGACAGAGGTCAGCGTGCAATCAGCAGAAAATGATGCTCAGAAGAGTTGGACTCGTGTGTGGGTGTGTACAAGCACATAATTCTAGAAAGGCCACAGCTTAGGTTCTTTACAAATAGCACACCATAAACATAATTGGATCAAACATTGCTGTTAGTCACAGTGTTGATCTGAAAGGTCAAATGAAGTAGGAAAGAGAAACCAAACTATCTCTGAGACCTAACAGTATTTTGGCCAGGAGTATTCATGCACGGTGCAGTGCTGAAATGCACTGCTTTTGTGTGACGATTTGGACAAGGAGAGGGCCGAGAAATTGTTCTCCTTTATGACTTAAGCATGAGAATAGCAGGTCTTCGTATTCCCTTCTTAAAGCACCTTTCTGGAGAGCAAAATCAAATCCAGCAGCTCAAACCATTTTTGCCTGGCATCATCCATAATTTTATGCTCATTCTAATATGCCTTGCATTAGCAAGGATGGAACAGGAAGCTACTGATGCTTATGAAGTATATTTTCTCCTTCCTCACCTGACCCCTGAGTTCAGGGTTGCCTAAGCCTTTAGGCTGAACATTAGAGATGACTTTATGTTCTCGCTGCCTGAGTCACCCCTATGATGATTCCCACAGTTTACTCAATGTGAATAAAGTCATTTTCTATATGTGCCTTAAAAATATTTGTAACCAGAGGTTACCCAGATCATAGGAAATAACTTCTGTGTTCTCGAGTCACATCTAAGGTACAAGTGTTTTGATTAAAAAAAAATCGTTTGGAGAAAAAAAATCATAAAAATTTACCATCATAACTATTTTTATATTATGTCTTTGGATTTTGGTACTAGTCTGGGAAAAGTTGGCTTCTGTGGCTGGGGTGAGACTGCTGACTTTACTTGAGTGTCTTTGACTGTGCCTGACACACAGTAGACTTGAATAAATATATATTGTTATATGCATGGATGGATGGATGAATGAATGAATGAATGAATGAGTGACCAGTCAGGTCATTGCTGTTGTCCCATTACTCCTAGTATGAACCAAAAATGTTTTTCTGGGCTTTAGGCAGGAGTGATAGCTGAGGCTAAAGAAAATCGTGTCGTCCAAGGCCACAGATCAGAGCTTTCTGTGTGGTAAGCTGATTGGTGCCCAAGGATCGAACTTGCGATTTCTGACAGCTGTTAACACCAGCCGATATGCTTGATTAGATGATGCTACTCTCTCTGAATCCTCAGCCGCCCTTCAGTACCTGTGCAATCAAAACAAGCTCAGAGCGTGGGTACTGGGACACAGAGGACCAGGCAAGGGCACGGTCTGGGTGGGAGGAAGAGTCGGCTGAGCGGAGCAGAAGGCCCTGCTAGCACTGAAGCACCTCAGCTGGCTTCTATTAGGACTGCTCAGGAAGCAGTATAGACTCCGAGGTCCCAGACTTCCTTTAGGCCTGTTGTGCTCTCTCGGATGGTGAGAAAAGGCGCAAGCAAAGCGTGTGTTTTTAATTGCGAGAATTGAGAGCACAGCCTGGACAGAGAACTCTGTGCCGGTCAGTTCAGTCCACTTTTTACTAGACTACAGTCAGCGTCCACTCTCGGAAACCAGTTCAATAGGTGGCACTGGTTCTCTAACATTCTGCATTTTGGAATCACCTGAGGAATTTCAAAAACCACCTTTGCCTGTCTGGGTCTCGCTGCTGAGGCTGAGGTTGCGGGGGGGCGGTGGGGACGGTTGGGTTGGGTTTGCAGAATGTAAGCTGGGCTTTGGAGTTTAAAAAATATCCCCGACTCCTGAATCTAAGGTGTAGACATTGCATCCGTGGTCAGACGTACAGGTCAAACTTAAAAAAATTAAGTCGTAGGTAAATCCACACAACAACATTTGCCATCTTAACCATTTTGAATGTACAGTTCAGTGATGTTAAGTATATTCACTGGATTGTGGAACCAATTTCATATTTGTTTTTATATTGCAAAGCTGGAACTTTATATTCATTAACCAATTTTTTTCCTTCCTCCCTCCCTCCCTCTCTCTGTCTCTGTCTCTGTCTCTGTCTCTGTCTCTCTTTCTTTGGACTGGGGTTCAAACTCACGACCTTACCCTTGCCAGGCAGGCACTTGTGCCATGGAGCTATCTCCCCAGCCCCTCATTAACCAATTTCTGATCCACCCTCCACCGCAGGCTTTGGGAAGCCCTATTCTACTTTCTGGTTATGAAGTTGGCTCCTCCAGGTGCCCTGTATGAGTGGAACCACAGCATTTGTCCTTCTGTGACTGGTTTATTTACTTAGCATTGTGTCCTCAAGGTTTCCCTGACAGTATGTGCCCTTACTTCTACAGGCTGACTTATAGTTCATCGTCGGCCAATAAAAGTTTTTCATTGATTGCTTGGTCCATTCATTCACCTGTCTGCGGACATAAAGGTCGCTTCTACCCGGTGACAGCTGTGAAGAGCACTGCAGTGGGCGTGGCTATATACACAGCTCGCTTTGAGATCTTGTTTGCGGTGCTTTGTGCATATACTAGAAGTGGAATTATGAGGTTGTATGGTGACTGTACATGGTAGTCACTGTTTTGTATTCTTTTATATTCCTAATAACAGTCCACAAAGATTCCTCATCCTCATCAAACAATTGATTAATTCCTTGGTAGTAGCCATCCTAATAGGTTTGAGATATAAGACCTGCATTTTAATCAGCTCTCAGGATGAGTGGTTGATACTATGGTCTCATGTAGTCTGAGGTGGGGCTTTTGAAATTCTGCATTCGTCCTGGTTTTTCCCTTGATGGCCAGAGGTAGAAGCCCTGAGGGGAGAAAGGCTAGCTTGCATGTTTGTCTTTTCTACTGGACTTTGAAGGCCTCATGGACACTTTGTTGGACCCCTTGTGTATTTTCCACCATAGCCCACTTTCTGTTCCATGGTGGGTGTGACAGTTGATTTCTTTGTGACCAAATATGAGTAACTTAGGGCCCAATTGTTAATTTGATACCAACACTAAAAACAGGACAGCTGATATTTAGGTTCTAGCATCACGTAGAATTCATTTCCCTTTCCCCTGGATGCTGTAGGCAAAGCTTCTGAGGGACTCAGATACTCCCAAGACCTCCAGTGATTGCTGACATTCTTTTTTTTTTTTGTCTTTTTTGAGACAGGGTCTCGCTATGCAGTTGAGGCTGGTCCTGAGCTCACTTTTGTAGCCCAGGCTGGTCTCGAACTCGCACCAATCCTCCTGCCTCAGCCTCCCAAGTGCTGGGATTACAGGCGTGCGCCACCATGCCCGGCGATTGCTGACATTCTTAACAAGAGTCCTTGATGGAGATGATATTTGGAAAATTTAGAAACCAGCAGGTCCCTTTGCAAGTGATATTTTATGGTTGCCTTCTCATCTGTAAAATCAATGCTTGTTTCTGGCCCAGAGCTTAGTATAGATCTTCTTTCTTATTCATATACAGTATATTCTTTAAATTGATTCATCACTGTACACCTCGGCTCTTAATGAGAGATGGCAGCTGTTCCTGGTCTCCCTTGAACACAGACTTTAATCCATGGACTGGAAGTGCCCTGCCTCTGTAGCACATGTATAACCTTATCTTGTGGTCCTAAGGAAGGTGGACGTGGGAAAAAATTTTGCTGTTTGCCAACAGCAGAAACTGTACATATCACACTGTTTGCTTAACTTGTAACATTATGCTCTGTGGCTCTGGGCATAAAACAATAAAAGGAAATCACAACTTACCTTAGCAAGTCAGCGGTCTGATAAGATGGGTATGGTTATGTTTCAAAATTGTGCCAAATTTACTTTGATAAAGTGATTTTCTTCTGGATATCTGAAAAACAGTACCTGTGGTTCTAATCCAGTACAATTCTGACTTTTTTTGACTTACATAAGACAGGAAATTGGCCCAACATGACTTCATTCATCTTTGGAACTTCCCTACAGATGGAGCTTATGGTAAGGGCAGTGCTATTATTCTTTTATTACTGAGGTCTATGGAACTTAATGTCTCATTCAAACTAGAAAAGCTTCACAGAGGGTTCTGGAACCAAGAGCAAGACGGAAGTTTGTAGCTATGCCTACAGTAACAACTACAACAAAGAATTTACAACTGCTATTGTATGCTGAGAATGAGGACATTTTGATAATCGAAGATGGTTGAATCTCATTGACTGACTTTTTAGAACCAGTTCTGTTGTTAGAATTGACTTGTTGGCTCCCTGGAATAACTGGTCGCTCAGTTGACCTACCACTTTAATGAATTATGTGTTTTCTTGAAGAAAGAAGTGTGTTAGAAATCTACTAAGTTGACTGCATGTAGACTGCTTTGATTAAGATAGTCTTTCTGGGGCCCGGCAGGATGGCTCAGTGGTCTAAAGCACCTGCTTAGGAAAGCTTAGGCTGCTGCAGGGACTGCGGTTTGATCCCTGGCACCACATGCTGCACCAGCCCTGCCCTCAGGGCAGGCTGAGCCAGACATAAAAATGAATAAACAAACAAGCAAAAGTTCTGAAACAAGAAAAAAAAAAAAAAAAAAGCCAAATAAATTTTTTTAAAAAGGATAGTTTTTCTAATAATGTTTGAGAAAAATAATCTGACTCGAAATACTTGGACATCTATTAAATAAGGAAGGTCCAAATATTTCCAAATCCTTCTTGCTGCATTTAACATGATATGAATTTGGACATGGTCTGTATTTTGTGAGGAATTCCCTTGATCATCAGTACAGGAGACCAGGTAGAGCCTGATATTTTTTGGATGTAGAAGTATTAGAGTTACTATTTCAGAAAAGGGAAAGCAACTTGCTTCGGGTGTTTGGGCTTGTGAGGATAGGAAAAAAAGCATTTTTAAGAGTGGTAAGTATAGAAGGCCAGAATTATGCTTATTTACTCCACTGATGACAATTTTAGGAACAATAGTAACACATAGTTACTGAAAAAGATTTCGATAATCCTCAAATCCATTAGCACCTATTAAGTAGATATGTTAAATGGACACATTACAGAAATCACTAACTACAGTCTTGTTTTTTAAACTAAATTTTATGTTTAATTGTCAAGAATTATATGTATTCATCGTATACAACATATGTCTTAATGCACATATACATTGTGGAATGACTAAATCAAACTGAAGTGATATGTTACCATGCATACTTTTCATCTTTTTTGTGATGCAAATGCTCATTCATTCATTCATTCATTCATTTATTTTGCTGGACCAAAAATTGAACTTCAGGCCCTTGTGCTTGCCAGGCAAGCACTTATTCTACTGAACTATTTCCCCAGCCCTTGTGATGCAAATATTTAAATGCTCCCTTTTAGCAATTTTCAAGATGATGATGATGATGATGATGATGATGATGATGATGATGATGATGATTTTGTGGCACTGGGAATCGAACTTGGGACTTGTGCTTGCCAGATAGGTTGCTTATGCCACTGAACTATCTCCTTAGCTCCCTTGAAGTATATAACATTTCAAGGATACAATATATATTTAATATTTTCAAGTATAGTAGCTATGATATACTATAAATTCTCTTGAATTTATTCATATAAGTGAAATTTTGTATCTTTTGATCAACATCTCCCCAATCCTACTGCCCCATCTCCTGCCAAACACCATTCTATTCTGTTTCTATGAAACTGACTTTTTTAGATTTCACATATAAACAAAATTATGCAGTACTTGTCTTTTTGTATGTGTTTATCAGCTTTCTGGCACTGCAATAAATACCTGAGATACATGGATTTGAAGTAGGAAAAGTATATGTTGGTTCACTGCTTCAGAAAAGTTTATTTACACTCGGAGTCCATAATTGGTTGATTCCACTGCTTTGGGCACACAGTGGGACAGCGGGTCACAGTGGGAGAGCAGGTGGAGAAGGCTTCCTCACTTCATGCCTGGGAACTGAAAGAAAGAGAAAGGAAGAGACCAGGTTCTCACAGTCCCTTCAGTGGCCTCATTGACCTAAGCCCTCCCAGTAGGCCCTACCTGTTAGAGTGTCTAAAATCTCTCAACAGTTTGGTACAGGGGACTTTAGGGCGGATGTTCCCAGTCTAGATGATAGAACTGTGCCTGACTTATTTCACCAAACATAATGTTCATCCATGTTGTTACAAATGACAATATTTCTTCCTTTTAAATTTATTTTATTTTATGTTTTAATCCCTTATTTATTTGGTACAGGTCTCACTATGCTCAGTTTCATAGTGATCCTTCTGTTTCAGCCTCTTCAGCATTGGGATTACAGGCATGCACCACCATACCTGGTTACAGTGGCTTACACAGCATGTGGTACTGGGAATCAAATGTAGGTCCTTACACTTGCCAGGTAGGCACTTAGACCACTGAGCTATCTTCCCAAATGATTTTCCCCTTTTTAAAAACCAAGCAGCATTTCACCATATCTATATCTATATCTATATCTATATCTATATCTATATTTATATCTATATCTATATCTTTATCTATAGATAGAGAGGTATATACATGTATATATCACCAAAGGAAATTGCATCCCTAAGGACTCCACAGGAAAACCAAACCAAACCAAACATTAAATACTATATTTTAAAAAACCATAAACTAGCACAAACTAATAAATGAACATAGTAAAGCTTCAGGGCACAAACTCAACCTACAAAATAAAGCAATATTTCTAAGCAGTAACAACAAACGATATAAAGAAGAAATAAGAGAAATAATCCAATTTATGATAGCTACAAAATGTCATTATGTATATACCAAGGGATGCTGATTCTATAAACTATCTCTTTACTTTGTTTCTTGTTTCCTTGGCTTTCCATAACCATTTTAGTCTGAGGCAATCTCCCGTCAATTTTTATTTTTGGTGCCTGTACTTGTGGGATCATATACAAAAAGTCTTCACCCAGACTAATGTCATGGAGATTTTCATCTATATTCTCTTCTAATAGATTTATGGCTTCAACTGTTATGTTTGTCTTTGAGCTTTCTTTTTGAGCTGATTTTTACACGTGAGAAAAAGCATCTGATTTCATCTGCAGTTTTCTGATATCCAGTTATCCTAGCACCACTTATGTGTTTGTGACATCTTCATTGAAAGTGAATTGATCATAGATAGTAACAATAGTAATCCACATGGATTTTTTCTGGGCTTTCCTTTCTATTCCACAGGTCTGTTTTATGCCAGCCCTTCACTGTTTTGGTGTTACAGCTTTGCAGTAGAATTTGAAATGAGTGTGAAATTTCCAGCTTTCTTGTTTTTGCTCAAGATTGATATGGCTATTCAGGATCTTTAATGTTTCCTTGCGGGGTTTTCAAGCTGTTTTTTTCAATATCTGTAGACCACTTTGGATAGTATGGATATTTTAACCATATTAATTCTTGCAGTCTGTCAACATAGGATATTCTTTTATATATTTGTATCCTTTTCAATTTATTTCATCAATATTTTATAGTTGGTACAGCTTTTATTTTCACAATTAAAAGTATTTCTGAATCACTCATAGTTTTGTAGTTGTCATAAATTGGATTATTCTCAGCAGACTAAGCACCTGCTTCAGCAAGCACAGGGACTGGGCTGCATTTTTGGCACCCTATGCTGCACTGGCCCCGTCCCTGGGCTCACTGAGCCAGCCACTTAGTCTGGGTGTAGGGGCGCACGCCTGTGATCCTAGCACTGGAGAGGCTGAAGATAGGAGAACCACTATGAGTCTGAGCTGTGTAGTGAGACTCTGTACAAGATACATGAACTAATAAATAAATAAATAAATTAGATTGTTTGCTTTATTCCTTCTTTAGATCATTTGTTGTTTGTGTCCAGAAGTATTACTTTTTTGTTTTTTGGTGGGACTGGGGTTCAAGCTCACAACCTTGCACTTACCAGGCAGGCACTTGTGACACGGAGCCATCTGCCCAGGCCCTTATTATTTTGTTTTGTAGGTTGATTTTGTGCCTAGAAACTTTACCACATTCATTAGTTTTTGCTAGTAAATGTTTCTTTTTTTTTTTTAAATAGCATTTAATGTTTTGTTTTGTTTACCTGATGGAGTCTTCAGGGGTGCAGTTTTCTTTGATGATGTCATTAATTTCCAGAATTCTCTTAAACATGTAGTTTTGATTTTTCATTTACCATTTTATTAGGAAGGGACAGTTCTATAGTGAGTATTCTGGACCAAGAAGCCGCTTTGAGGATGTTATTTGGTGGGTCTAGCCACTTAAAATTCAAACTTGCAAGTGAGGAAATGGGGAAACAACCCCAGGAGGAGTTGCAGGGACTCTGGCTGTCATGAGATAGACTTGGTCTCAAGTTCTATTAAGCCCTGGCTCCTTAGAGATCAGGCTTTGCTGGCTAGGAGAAACCACGATGGTCTAGATTACAGAGACTAGCACAAATGGAAACTCATGCATAAGTTTATGAAAGGGACACATGCCTCCGTTTCTCTACCACCTAGTTGCCTCTGCAGAGGCAAGGCCTTTCACGGAGGGTCTGAGGGAGATTCTCATAGGTTCTTATAAGGCCCTTTCTCAAGGCTATCATGCAGTCACTCAGTTGAGTGTCTGGCTGTTAGGATACAGGCCATGATTCTCTAGTGAAGATTTCCGTTATGGACGATGATTGAAATCTAGGTTCATCAGGCCTAGAATATTTTCCGATATATAGATCAAATACCTTGAGCGGTTAAGTCTTTCTAATAAACTTACTTCCATCTTTTTAAAGTCAGTCTGTGGCTCTTCTCTGTGTGGATCCAAACCTCAGATTGCTGTGGCCACGCCCTATGTGTGGTTCCTTGCTGTTGTAAATACAGAAAAAGATTTGGGAGCAGCTGCGAATGACTGAAGGGCACTAGAAGATGCAATCCCTTTGCTTCAGCTGTCAACCGAGTCTAGGTACAGGTTGTTTGATGGAGTTTGGAAGGTAGCAAAAATTAACTCAAGTACTTGAGCAGTGGAAGGATTGAGACCACCAGATAAGGGCTAGACAGGGGAAATGTGAAGTTTGGAGGTTAAAAGTCAGATGTTTTTCAGGGCTGGGGAAATAGCTCAGTAGAATAAGCACTTGCCTGGCAAGCATAAGAGCCTGAGTCAGATATTTTTCAAGTTCACGTTCTTATTGGGACTGCTCCACCTGCTAGTACTTTCCTGAGCTCTATACTTTGTCCCACTTTAAAGGAATGTGGCATTGTCGTGTGCCTGAGGGTTATTTCATATAGATATCACGTATCTATCAATGGCTGTCTTCATTTTTATCATGTACATGGCAGCGTTCTCAATTGAAGGCTGCATACCCAGCCTCTATTTCTAGATCTTTGGATCATGATGGCACACAGAGATTGCAAGCCCAAGTTGAGCTTCAGTACCTACTGCTACCCTGGGCAGGGCTGGATTGGAGAAGCCAACAAGAAGAAACCACACGAGGAAACTTCCTGCACACGGAAGGTTGATGAATAATTCAGAACTCTGTGACTCATCAGAAGCAGTGGTAAACAAAACCCAAACAGTCGGCTACCCCTCTCAGCACGCGCGAACAGTGGTCCCAGCCTGCACAAACTGCGAATGGCAATATTTGAAGGTAGCAGTGGAAATCGAGGCTGCTGGTTTATCTTTAGCATCACCCATATGTTTACTGGCACACGGTGAAGTTGGAAGAGCGAACGAACACAAGCAAAAAAGGTTTCCTGACTACTCAGGTGTCTGGGTCCATCTTCTCTTGCTTTAACTGAAGGCTACAGACTGAGAACTATAGAAAGAATAAAGGTTCGGTAGGCCTGGAAGTTCAAGTTTGGGTAGCTGAAGCCAGGAAATCCTCTGCTGATTGCCAAGGCAGCTTGGAGCGTCCCATTTTTTAAAAAAATTTATTTATTTATTTTCTTGTTTCAGAACCTTTGTTTGTTTATTCACTCATTTTTATGGCCGGCTCAGCCCGCCCCGAGGGCAGGGCTGGCGCAGCATGTGGTGCCGGGGATCGAACTGTGGTCCCTGAAGCTGCCCAAGCTTTCCCAAGCTGGCGCTTTAGATCACTGAGCCATCCCGCCGGGCCATGGAGTGTCCCATTTTGAAACAGGACATCCTGCCTAGCTTAGGTCTTCTTTGTTCTTTCTATAAAACCACAGACCCATCAGACTACAGCCCTACCCTCTGGCCTAATTAATTAATTAATTTCTGTATGTATTTATTTACGTTATGGCCGACTGAGCCTGCCCTGGGGGTGGGGCTGGTGCAGCACGTGGTACCGGGGATCGAACCACAGTCCCTGTGGTTGCCTAAGCTTGCCTACACATGCACTTTAGACCTCTGAGCCATCCCTTCAGCCCCTCTCTGGCCTCCTTTAGCCTTCCTTAGTTCCCAAATACCATAATCAGATTAAATTTCCAACATCTTTCTGCCTCATAACGGGGATTAAATTTCCTCATGTGCTTCAGTGGGGACATTTTAAACTGTTGTACAAGCTGTCTAGAGTCAAAGGCAAGATGTTAATGGGACCCTCAGCTCTCCCAGGCCATGGCGCATGTCTTACCCAAACTTCTCCTGGGGAATGAATTGGAAACAGTATCAGCTTTGCAGTTGGCCAGTCCTGGGCTCAGTTCTGCCTCTACCACTCATGAGCTGCTTTGCATATCTTTGGGCAAATGATTTAATGTTTTCCATCTTTTTCATCATCAACTTTCATTCCAAATGGAGAGTGAGAATAGTTATCTTTTACACTTAGAGTTGTTAATTGTAGGCAACAGTTGCTATCTATAGTCCATCAAGCATACGAGGAGTTAATTTAAAAGATTATTGCTTGCACAAAATGCTATATTTGGGCAAGCCAGAGTCAGGCTTGGCTTCCGGGGCGAAGGAGTGACACTGTGCTGCAGAAGTGACCCAGGGTGGAAGCCACTGACCTTGCTTTTCCCCACAACACAGAATGCCTATTAGAAACTCTAATGGTACTGCGGTTCTGTTGGTGTTGATATTTCTGGCTAGGAACTCATTTTACAGCAACTGGTGCTGCTGGCAATTAGCCACATCTGCTGCTACTGTTGTCTGCAAATGGGTCCCAGGCACTATTTCCACTGGTTCGTAATTTCTGATTAAACTTTTGCCTGGGTACATGGTAGTGGTAGAGCTGCGGCTTCGCATCTGTGTTCTAGCTGCCGAGCTCTCTGGGGGAAGCAACCTTTCTAGCTTTACTCTGAGGAGGTAGAATTTATAAAGTGGGGAAATCCCTCAATGTAGCACAATGCAAAAGGTGTGAGGCAGCTGGAAAACATGCCATGTTATATCACAAAGAATCACAAAGGCTCAGTAAGTGTGTCGGGTGTTTGGCATGCTTCTGAGCTCAGTACTGCTCCTCTTCCCTCTCCCTGGTTCCTTCCTTCCTTCCTTCCTTCCCTCCCCCCTCTCTCCTTCCCCCTCTCCCACCTAGTGCTGAGGATCAAACCCAGGGCCCCACATATGCTAGTCAGGTGTTCTATCACTGAGCTACATCTCCAACTCTACTGTTTTATCCTTTTAGATTTATAAAATAATTTTACTGTCTTTTTTTTTTAATGTTATAGCCGGCTCAGCCTGCCCTGGCGGTGGGGCTGGTGCAGCACGTGGTGCCAGGGATTAAACTGTGGTCCCTGTGGTTGCCTAAGCTTGCCTAACTGGGTGCTTTAGACCACTGAGCCATCTCGACAGCCTAATTTTACTATTTTGGATGAAGGAGAAATTAAGAAAATCTGAAGGTGAAATAGAAAAAGATAAAAGAAAGAGCTATGGAATGGCTTTTCTGTCACTTACTCTAGTCTTATATTCCTTTTTTTTTTTTGTATTTTAGGGAAGGTTCTACAGGGTTTTCAGGGTCTCACTACTAGATTGGACTTATAGTGATCCACCTGTTTACAGCCTCCCAAGAGCTGGGATTACAGGTGCACGCAACCACACCCAGTCTCAATTGCCATCTCAACATGCCTCAGGGGTGGGGCTGGCACAGCAGGCCCAGGGATTTATATTCCTTTTTAAATTTTTTTTTTTTTTTTTGTGGGACCAGGGTTCGAACTCACGACCTTGCACTTGCCCAGCAGGCACTTGTGCCTCAGAGCTATCTCCCAAGCCCCTTAAAATTTTTTTTATATTTATGTATTTGGTAGAGGGTCTCATTGCACAGCTCAGACTCATGGTGATCTTCCTGCTTTCAGCTTTCCCAGTGATGGGATTACACGGATGTGCCACCACATCTGGCCTAAGTGGCATGGCATGTGGTGCTGGGGCAGCTGGAAAACATGCCATGTTATATCACAAAGATATTCCTTCGTTTGCTTAAGCAGGGACTTGGTCCACTAAGCTACGTTGCTGGCCTGTCTATTCCTCTTCCTAAGAAAGAATTTATTGGGAGTTTGTACATAGAATGTGGAAAAAAATAATAAACTTGGGGCCAGGGAGATATCTCAGTAGAATAAGTGTCTGCCCAGAGAGCATATGGTTCTGAGTTCAACTCCTGGTACCAAAAAAAAAAAAAAAAAAAAAAAAAAAAAAAAAAAAAAAAAAAAAAAAAAAAGGCAGCCTTCTCCCTACACCAAAACTTGTTCTAAGAAGGCTAGAGGTATTATTGCTCAGTGGTAGAGTGCTTGCATAATGTGTGTGAGGCCCTGGGCTAAACTCTTTTTTTTATTTAAAATTTTATTTTAAAGAGTAAAAATGGGGCCCAGCAGGATGGCTCAGTGGTCTAAAGTGCCTGCTTAGGAAAGCTTGGGCGGCTGCAGGGACTGTGGTTTGATCCCCGGCACCACATGCTGTGCCAGCCCTGCCCTCGGGGAGGGCTGAGCCGGCCATAAAAAAATTAAAATAAATAAATAAATAAATAAATAAATTTGAAAAAAACAGTAAAAATGGCATAAACAAAGAAAAAACAGTAACAAGCAAGAGTACATATAGTACAGAATTTCAAAGTAAGAACAAAAGTTTAACGATGGTTGTATTACATATTTTCATCATCAAATCTGTTTAGATTAATAGATATAGGTACATAAGATTGGTCAAATAATTAAACATGAACACTTTCAATAAACCTTAATTTTTTTTAACTCTTCCAAATGCATTTTGTGTTTAAGTCACTCTTTTTTTTTTTTTTTAAGTCACTCTTATAAAAAAAAGTTCATGGGGGTTGAGGATGCAGAAAATGCAAGGTTCTGAGTTTGATTCCTGGTACCTCCCCAAAATTAATTAATTAAATTAATTAATTAATTTTCTTCTTTTGAGTCCTTACACTAGGGAGACTATAAGATAGTTGCATATGTCGGTCTGGTCTATTTCATTTATTTAACCCTCTTATACTGCAAAAAATAAATAAGTAAAACATTTTTCCAAACTGTGCCAAAAAATGTTTGTATTTTTTTCCACTGATACATTTATTCCACAGCTTCTTAACACAGCCTTTATTTTTTCTTAGCTGTGAATTGTACTTGGGAAGTGGCTAAAACTACCCACATCACACAAAGCATCCTCAGCACGGTCAGTCTGGTAACTAGCTCTTGGGATGCTGATCTGAAACAAGGCCTGGAAGAGCTGGGGGGAAAACGGCACTGCCCCTTTCCACGGATGTGGCTCAGGGAGTGGAATCATCTGTCTGTGGTTATCTGCCCAGATGGTTTGCTAGTGCCCCACTTCACTTGACAGTCTGGGAAATGTTCTGTTCAAATGGCTGCAAACATCTTTAGAAGTCCTCAGACTTGTTTGCATCCTGGAACATGGGATTTAGAGAAGCATGTACGGAAGATAGGCAAGCTAGTTCCTGTTCAGATTTGGTATGGCACAGTGAGCTACTCTCAGAAGGAAAGTAATATAAGCTCTGTAGAATCACAGATCTCATATGGAGAACCAGAAATTTCCATCAGAAAATACTGCCAAGAGTCACCAGACTTTTCCCATTCAATTTATTAGATCATAATGAGATATTTTCAGGGAAGGGTAGAAGATATAAAAAAGGCTTTCAAATCTTTAGAAGTCCATCTTTGAGTGTGGTCGCATCCTTCGCAAAAGTGGAGGAACCGGGTTCTTGGTTCAGGCTACTTTCAGACTCAGATCTGCATTAGTAGAACATTTTAGGTGATGTGTTGGTTCCCCTGTGATATAATCTTTATTTTATGGACTGTGAAGGTCCAGAGTGAAAATACATTATATCAGACTCTCTCCTGACATCTACGTTAACTAAAAGTCATTAACTTGTTGTCTATAAATATTCTGAAAGGAAGGGGACACAGAAAAGTAATACTTAAGAAGGAACACAGTTCTACAAAGGTCAGGAGCACAGAGCTATGGAGCTGGCCATTCTTCATCCACTGTTCACGCTGCCTACATGTGACCCTGCTGGGCGTACTTTGGTAAGTATCAGGAGATGCAGCAGCAGCAGAGCAGAAGTGCTACAGCTGGGATGGGAGCGGTCAAGTTTATTCCCAGCAAGCTGTGGAAGCAGCCACACCCACAACGCGATTGAGGGAGGAGATTCCAGCCTTGATGTCAAGCTGCATTGTGGGTATTATGGGGAGTATCATCACGCTTTCAACTGCAAGAGTAACATGTACACAGATTGGCAACTGAAATAATAGTAAATCTGCTGAATAAAGACCAGGCAGATGGCCACCTCTCTGGGCCTTTAGACATGTCTAGTTTGGGAAGGTTGTTCTGATGCATTTTGGCAAGTCTGCTGTTGGACTTCTAAAGACAACTTCTAGGAGCTAAATGAGTCCTGTTCCCCTAGCCCTGGTTCTGTTACCTATGACAAGCTTTGAAACTTCTCAGAGCTTCAGTGCACTCCAGAGCATGGCAGGATATTTCCATTCACAACTGTTACAGAATAGAAAGGAAAGACAGCAGGGGGTCTCTTCAGCCACCGACTCTAAGAGTTGGTCCAGAGAGGAATATTCATTTACTCAAAATCCCTTGAAAAAGCTTTTGACAAAAGTGCAAACTTTTAGAAAAATAATTAACAATTACCAACGGGCACAGTTATTACCTCATATCACCGGGCAGTATTTGTGCAGTAAAATGTTGTCATTAAAAAGGGAATACAGGGACTGGTGAGATGGTTCAGTGGTCTAAAGCACCTGCTTAGGAAAGCTTAGGCAACCACAGGGACCATAGTTCAATCCCTGGCACCACATGCTGCACCAGCCGCATCCCCAAGACAGACTGAGTGGGCAATAATAATAATAATAATAATAATAATAATAATAATAATAATAAAAAATACACCCAGAAGAGACCTAGAATAGCATGAGCAATTCTGAACAACAATGGTTAGAGACATCACAATCCTTGATTTTGTTTTTATTTTTTATATTTTAAATATATGTAATACAGGGCCTACAGTGTCTCGTTACACAAATTGAACTGGTAGTGATCCTCGTTTTCAGTCTTCCAAGTGCTGGGATTACAAGCCTGCACCACCACGCCCAGTCTCAAATGCTGTCTCAGCACACCCCAGGGGCGGGGCCGGCATAACAGGCCCAGAGATCAAACCCTGGCCCCAGCTCTCGGCCTAAGAAGGTGCTTTAATCCACCTAACTAACTGGCTGGCCCTCACAATCCTTGATTTGAAATGACAGATATTGTGATAAAATCAGCATGGTACTGGTGAAGAGGATAAGCAGAATAGATTCGAAGATGCTGGACAGAACTACAAACGCACTCATCCACCTTATCTTTGACAAAGGGGCCAAAATGTTGAGTGGAGGAAAGTTGGCCTCTTTTGGTGCTGGATATCTATATGCTGAAGACTAAGACCAGACTTATGTCAATTACACTAAATTAAAGTCAAGATGGACCAAAGATCTAAATATTAAGACAGAAACACTGAATCTACCGGAAGAGAAAACAGGTAGTTATCTTGAAGACATAGGTGTAGGCAGAGACTTTATGAACAGCACCAAAAGTGAATGGGAGTCACTTCAAAGAACCAACTATGGGATCTATCTTATTAAAAAGCCTTTGCACAGCAAAAGAAATCACCAACCACGTGCAAAAACAACCTAGGAGTGGAAACAAATTTTAACCAGTATTCTCTCAGACAAAGGGCTTCTGTCAAGAATCTATAAAGAACTGAAAAAAAAAAAAAAATCAGACTGCCTCCCCAAATTTTAGAGTCCAATTAAAAATGGGCATCTGAGATTCATGTGCACTCTTCAGATGGAGAAATACAGATAGCAAACAAATATGTGAAAAAATTTTCAACATCATTGGGCATTTGAGAGATGCAAATTGAAACAACACAGAGTGCATCTCACTTAACAAAGACTGGCTGTCATCAATAGATCAAGCAATAGGGGCTGGGGAGATAGCTCTGAGGCACAAGTGCCTGCTGGGCAAGTGCAAGGTCGTGAGTTCGAACCCTGGCCCCACAAAAAAAAAAAAAAAAAAAAAAAAAAAAATAGATCAAGCAATAGAAAATGCTGGAAAGGCTGTGGGAAAAAGAAACCCTTCTCTACTGTTGTGGGGAGTGTAGACTCCTGTAGAAATCAGTGTGGAGCTTCCTGAGAAAACTGGGACACAGTTATTTCTCTTCTGGGTTTTGTTCCAGAAGAATTAAAAATATATTACAGTAATGTATGTACAACCATATTTATAGAAGCACATATTTTTTGGGGGGGGCTGGGGATTGAAATCAGGACCTTGCACTTGCTGGGCAGGTACTTGTGCCCCTGAGCTATCGTCCTAGCCCCTATAGAAGCACATTTTGTAATCGCTAAATCTTACCTATCAGCCAAGGAATGGTTAAAGAAGATACGGTCTTTTTGTACAATGGAGTATTACTCAGGTATAAAGAAGGATAAACTGGAGACATATATGTAAATGGATGCAACTCCAGACCATACTCATCAGTGAAATAAATCGGTCTCCTATGTGTAAACATATTGTCTTCCTAGTGTGATGAGCTGAAAGAGTCGATAAGATCCAACATGTGCAATAGATTTTGTGAAGCTGTTTAAAACGAAAGAGAATCTGGGACAGGGGAAAGCAGAAAAGAAGGAAAAGGAAGTGTGTGTGTGTGTTATGTGTAAGTACAAGCTAGTTAAGGTACCTGTACTACTAATCTCTTAGTTTATTGAAAGGAAACGTTCGTACTTATATCATTTGATCAATTTCATGCCTATATCTTGCAGTCTGAGCAACTACTTTGAAGCTAATAAGCGAGATGCTTTGTGACTCTCCTACTGTCTTATTTTGAATTTTTTCTGTCATTGTTTTTATTGCTTTTTGTCTTTAAAATATCAGAAAGAGAACACATCTTTTACATGCTGCGGGGCTTGGCATATTGCTAACACACAATTTGATATAAATTTGTCATAGGGAGACACTTACTGTGCCAATTTCATGTGGCTTTAAATTTTAGGAAAACGACTTTTTCTGGAGAGACAGTGATAGCTGTTTATGCGCAGCGAATTCTTGGGTGCTGAAACGAGGCTTTGCACTTCTTGCTGTCCTTTGGGACTATGACTCATGGCCCAAGAATCCTTTGCCTACTGGGAGAACACTGGCAAGCTGTGTTTTCTCTTCTGTCCTTCCATCCCTACCTCCTCTACATGCTGCATCTCCAGGCTTTAAATTTGCTTTCTTATTAGAGTCTCCCTTTCCATGCCCCCTTGGAGGTACAGCCACAGGCCAGGTGCCTGCTGTGTGCACGGGAAACTCCCACTCATCCCCAGCTGAGGGGAGGGCTGTGTGCCGCAGAGATTCCCACACTCGTTCTTTCATTCAAGAAATACTTAGAGGTTTTTCCTTTGGTCATGGGGCTGCGGTGGTTCGAATAGTGATGCGCTTGCCAGAACTCATGTTGAAATTTAACCCCCCCAATCTGATAGAATGACCTTTAGAAGATGACCAGGTCATAGGAAGGCTTTATAGAGGGGGGTTGACCCTTGTCTATTTTCTTCTGCCTTGTGAGGATATGATGTCCCTCTTCTCTGGAGAATACAATAACAATGTGTCATCTTGGAAATGTAGAACATCCCCACCCAGACTTGGTGGTGCTTTTATTTTAGTCTTTCTAGCCTCCTGAACTGTGAAGAATAAACTTTTCTTCTTTATAAATTATCCAGTCTCTGATCTTCTATTATAGCAGCAAAAAAAAAAAAAAAAAAAAAAATGGACCTGAGTGTTTGCTTTATGTGGACCTAACATGGTTTTAGAATTGAAAGTCCAGTGGCCCAGAAAACCCTTTAGCTTGAAATAAACTCAGACAGTTGGTCAGCCTAACCCCAAACCCAGCACTGTCTAGAATCTAGGTAGGTAACTGACTGCCAACTTCTCAGGTGCCTGTTGACCTATGCCTTCACATTCTTTTTCCACAGAGGAAAGCACAACACTGTGGAAATGTCATGTCTGTCAGACTCTGGGCTCTGGGACCAGTGGCCATGGTGAGGCAGGCTTCTGGGAAGATCACTGAGATTTAGGTGCTGTTGTAGTTTCTACTGTGTAGAGCACAGAGGTGGGGTTGTGGTACTCGTGGATCCTTAGGACCCAGATCTTATGATCTTATTAGGAAGCAAGCTGATAAGTTAACTCACAGCAATTAGTCTTCTTAGACGGGAAGTAGCAGGTGATTAGGTTTTTTTGACAGTTACTGACGATGCTAAGATTTTAAAGCCTTTAGTCTGGGCCAGACACATCTATTGTTTTGCTTCCTCCTCACAACTTTTAATGTAGATGCTTTCTTTACTTTCATTTCCAGATGCCATCTCAGGCGTGGAGTTTCTGCACATCACACACAGAGCTGCGGATCAATGCTGATAACCCTGGGAGGTCTGACTTCTAGGTTCAAGCTTGAATTGTTCTCACTTGCTAGAGGTGAGTCGGCAGCCAAAGTCAACAGGCTGATTGTTTCCCCTCATAGGACTGGAAAAAGGAAACAGGCTATTGGAAAAAGACCTTTGTATTTTAAGACTGCAAAAGGTTGTGAACCTAGGTAACAAACACGCTATTTGAGAAATTAAGAGTTCACCATGGGTGTAGTAGCGACAGCAAGGCCTCTCCCTGCCCTTGAGCTAGGGTGCGAGGTCCTCAGGCCAGTGCAGATGTTCTCTCTAAAGGGGACTGTGTGACCCTGGTCTCCCTCGCCCCTGGAGGAGAGGCAAGGAGTGGCTCTGACGGATTCCCACCCTGATGTGTCCTCAGAAGTCTGCATGAATGGGCTACCAGATCTAGACTCTAACCCCCAAATTGTGAAGTAAGTAAGCCTTTTTTCTTTAGAAATGAATAGCCTCTGGTGTTTTGTCATAGTAACCTGAAGATGACAAATGCTCACATCTCTCCTCTTCCTTTCCCATTTTTGGTAACCCTAAGATACTCTTTCTCCTCCCTGCAGCATCTGTGGAATGCTTAAGGCTCTGTCCCAAGGACCATGAGTCACCACAGAGTTCTACCACTGCTTCTAACTGTTGCTCTGAAAAACAGCTCCATTTAGATCTGGCCTGTCTAAAAGTGTGTACGTGTGCGTGTGTGTGCATACATGCGCACGCGCTCATAGATTCCTACTGGGCACATTTCTTCCTTTCTTTTACATACGATGGCTTGGGGGAAAAAATCCAAGGGGTCTCTTTTAGCAGTTGGCAGAATTTCCCTTAATTAAACTATTGTGATGGTTTATTTATATATTTTACTGGCCTCCATTCCTTTCCTCCCTGACTCTCTATAAAAATAATAGTATTTCAATATAAGGAGGAAGAGAGAAATTAAAGCTGTCAGTCCTTAAGGCCAACACTAATTACCAATATTTATTTTACTGTGATTGCCTATGTGAAAATATGCAAAAGTAAATTTGTACTCCGAGAAGGCGAATCAACATTTTCTGGGAACTCACCAGCATCGGCTCTGAGTCTCTAGAGAGTAGTGGAGCACTGGTGCCAGCGGCAGGATACAGGAACAAAGGCCAGAGGCCACCGCAAGGGAGCTGCCAGCCATTAGCACCATCATTCTAAAACCCAGCGTTGGCCTACTTTCTCTCCTGTTGGTGAAACCTGAGACAGGTCTCCTGCCTGCTGGGACGCTGCGTCAAAGTGAAGCTCCTTGACTTGGCATTTGGATAACTCCACAGCATGGCGCCATCTCAGCCCTGAGTGTTCCCGCTCCAGTCATGCCCCTCAACTTCTCTTCACTCCTTTCACCCATGTATGACTTTTCTGGAAATCACTCCCTTTCCTTCTAGTGCCTTCCACACTGGCCACACCCCTTCCAGCTTGTTCCACCCATCTGTTCATTAAGTCGAGGCTTGAAGTTGGCCTCTTCTGGGAATCTTATCTCAGCTTGTGCTAAAGTTAGTTGTCTCCTCAGTTATGTTCCTGTTCTCTTTTGCATATTTAAAAAACCAGGGCATTTATCACAGCACATTGTAATTATGTCAGCGTGACTGTCCCATGCATTATGTTTTGTCTTATTTATCCCTGAAGTCTCTTTCCTCATTCAGGCTCAGGGACATCCCTGTCACTGAAGAGTGCTTACTGGATGGCTGTACCATGGCTGTCCTGATATATCAGATAATATGCATTACATAATTATCATGTGCACAGCATCAGGGGGGTGCCATCTAAGTATGGGATGAGAGACGAAATATAGATGCTATGGGTCCTAATCCTGAAGAAACATGAAATTCAGTGAGAGACAAAGAATAAAAATGCAAAATCGAAAGGCCTAAAACCTCACACGTGGACACCAGGACAGGGTTATGAGAGCTTGGAAGAAAGGAGAATCATTTGAATTGTGGCTAGCGTAAAGGTGGAGGACTAGATGGCTTATGATAAAGGATTCTGACAAGAGTATTTATTAATTTATTATTTTTATTATTAATTATTTGGTATTTTTAGGGAAGGGTCTAAGGGATCAAACACCTGGCCCCTGGGCCTGCTCACAGACACTTTAATATGCTGAGCTATTTAGCCAGCTCTCTTACAAGTGTAGAATTGGTGGAGGGAAGAGGAATTCCAGGCTGAGGAAACAGTGAAAACCCAGGCCCTCAGAGAAAGGCATAGTTATTTCCCCAGAATAGATGGGCCTGGAAGTTCTGGTCTCACTTTCACTAAGGAGACTGTCTACTTTTTAAAAATCTAAAAGAAGTCCCATTTATATCAATAAGTACATTTGTCCTAGTGGCCCATATTTACATCCTCTAAGCACAAGTAGTGATTATGTCCAAATTGTTCAAGAATATGAATCTTGGGGCTCCCAAGACTTTCACAGCAGGAAACGCTTGCACCACGTGAACTATTTACAATCTACTCCATGAGCGTCATTTCTGGGGGGCCATGCAGCAGATGGCAGAGCAGCAGGGGCTCCCCCGGACTCAGCAAACACAAGGAAACCACTCAGGAGTGGAAACCATTTCCACTAGGAAGAAACTTTGGATACACCAGGCTATCATTTCAGCCTATAGTCAGAAAACACCAAATTGTTTAATAATTCATATTACAATTGCGTTTTGAAAGGGAAAAGAAATGCATTGAGATTGTATTCATCCTTCACCACTGCTTTGTGGAAAGATCAAAAATTGAACCCAAATATTTTAAGTGAACCAACTGTACAGTAGTCTTCTTCACATCCTCAGAGATAGTTTCTAAGAGCCTGAATGTGAATAGCATTGAATCCTATGTACATTATGGTTTTTCCTATGTGTATGTACCTATGATCAATTTTTTTTTTTGGTGGTACCCCATACCAAACTTGGGACCTTGTGCTTGCCAGGCAGTCCCTTATGCTGCTTATTTATTTCCTTGGCCTGATAAATTTTAGTTCATAGTGACATGAAGAGATCAACAACATTAATAATAAAAAAACAGCAACTATAGTACCTGTGGTATGCTAATAACAACAGCTATGAGAATCGCATCTCCCTGTTGTACCGTAACATTTCCATACTGCAATTAACCTGAAATGATGGGAAAGTGGTCCTGCCAAGAAGGAAGGATTACTGTATGTGATTTGTTTCTAATTTTAGGGTGGGAAGCTTTGAACTGGCAAGGTTTATGCAAGGTGAGGCAGCCAGGAACAGTTTCTGGATTCAAATTACAGTACACATGCAGGAGTTTTCAACTGTAGCTCTCAGGTTCAGCATTCTTGGTGATATTCCTGTAGTCCTCCAACATGATTTTTATAAGATGGGGCCTGTTGCGTTGGTGTCATGCAGGTGTCACTGTGCACTCTTAAGTGTGATGCCATTAGGCTGTTCTGTGTTTATGTATTTGAGGGCTTGAAGCCATCAGAAGAAAGAAAGCTGACTGATAGCAGCGGCGTGCACACCATTCTTATCCTCTGTAAGTCATCATACCCTCCTGTCCATTTTGTCAGAATTTTATAGCCAGGAGAAGTAAATAGAGAGTGAAAAATTATCCTTATTTCTAGGAGAAGTCAAAGGACAAAAATAATAAATAAATAACTCAGCCTCACACAACTGGTTCTTGCTACAGAAAGATCCCAAACTCCTGCCTTTGAAGTTCTTGTCATGTAGAGCATAGGGGTGAAGAGCAAGGGTGACTATGATTGCCATGGAGACCCATGTAGGGAAAAGGATCAGTGCCATGGTAGATGGGGTTGAGCCTTCAGCTTGTCTCTAAGGATAGAGGCCTACCAAAATAGGTGCGTCTGATGCTCTTGCAAGAGACATATCGTTAAAGAAAAATAGACATAGCCTTACTCAAATTTATTTTTTTATTTTTTAAATTATTATTATTTTTTCTTACTCAAATTTAGATTTAAGGGCCCGGCTGGATGGCTCAGTGGTCTAAAGCGCCTGCTTGGGGAAGCTTGGGTGGCTTCAGGGACCGCGGTTTGATCCCTGGCACCACATGCTGCGCCAGCCCTGCCCTCGGGGAGGGCTGAGCCGGCCATAAAGATGAGTGAATAAACAAACAAAGGTTCTGAAACAAGAATAAAAATAATAAATAAAATAAAAAATTAAAAAAAAAAAAGATTACTTCTTAAAAAAAAAAAATTTAGATTTAAAACTCTTCAAGTTCTTCGTAAAGAAATACACACCATCACCTTGCCAGGGCATAAACAAGAGCAATGATAATCATAACTTGTGTTCCAGGTCTCCGTGAAAGACTTTCTGCTCACTGTGGTCTTTAACCTCAGTCCTATGACATAGGTACTACCTTCTTGTACTCTGGTTTCTCAGGTGAGGAAATGAAGAGCTTTAGTAGTTTGTCAAATTCTTGTAATTAATAAACCTCAAAGCTGGTCATGAGCTGGCCCACAAAGTTCATATTTCTACGATAATACTCCAGTTCATCCATGTCAGCCATAGGGTCTGCAGGTTCAGGGAATGGAAAATGTGCGGGAGTGGGGACTGGAAGTGGTTGAAGATGGCATTCAATGTTCAGATCACACCTGAGAAAGCCGGGCCCACAGTGGTTGTCTCCATCACACGAACTGTCCAGGACTTCCTCCTGTCCTTTCCTCGATGCTGTCTAAAAAAAATGTGTCAGCAGGCAGGCCAGGAGATGGCATCTGTACACACTCACCAGACTTCTAATGTTGTGTCCTATCTTTTCCTCACTGTGGTTGTTTCAAAGATTCTCTCTACTTTTCAGTTCTTTTCCATGGATAATTTTCAGAATTTAAAATGTTTTGAGGCAGGGTCTCTCTCTGTTGCCTAGACTGGCCTTGAATTCTCAACCTTAAGAGATCCTCCCACCTCAGCCTCTTTGGTAAGCTAGGTCTCAATTTTCTAGAATCTTGATGTGCTTGCCTATAGAATTAAGTTTCTAACCTTCTGGATCTTTAATGTGTATTTAAACTTAGAAGAGTGGTTACTTCTGAGACAAACAAAACAAAACATCCCCACAAAAACAAATCCTTAATCACAGGATATGCAGGGCTTTCTCTCTGTCAATGGAGAATACTTTGTTTACTCCCACTTCCTCCCTGTGTTGCCCAACTAGGTGAAGAGGCGAAGCCAGTTGTCCTCCAGAGAGCCCGCCCTCTGCTCTCTATGGACCTGACCTGTTCCTGGGGACTCTCAAAAGAAATGCTGGGTGGCAGTCCTTTGAAATGAAATGTTTTGCCAGTGAACCAGAAAATAATCACATACTCTCATTTGCTCTTTAGGGGACAAATGGATGTGACTTGATTTGTCAGAGAGCCAGAACTACAGGCAAAGAGACGTCAGAGAAATCAACCAATCTCTTCAGCTAGCAGTAATTGTTCCTCCTGTCAGCTGGCTAAATGACTTGTATCTGGAGGAGACACTCTGAATGGCTCAGAGTGCCTGAGGTGACAAACAGAACATTCCAAAGTGGGTCCAGTGGAGTGTTGCTTCGCGTCTTACAAGGTTTGGTTTCATGTTCCTCGTTGCCACTTCCCCGTCTTATTCTGTCTCCTGGGGCTGGTGTCACCCGGAAGAGATAAAGGCAGTGTTTGGTATGTGATGCTGAGGAAACATAGCTTGTGTGGGAATGGGGAAAGGAAAACAATGAGATTTAATTTTAGAAAGTGGTTAGTCATATCTATGTTTTCATTATTTACTTATTTTTATTTTTATGTATTTTGTACAGGGTCTGATTACACAGCTTGGACTTGCAGTGATCCTCTTGTTTTCAGCCTCCCCAGCACTGGGATTACAGGTGTGTGCCACCATGTTTGGACTCAGTAGATGGCTCAGCTTGATCTGGGGATGGGGCAGGCATAGCATGTGGTGCCAGGAATCAAATGCCAGTCCCTGTGTTTAGTCCGCTAAGCTAAACCTTGTATCTAAGAAAAGATCTCTTAAAAACAACTAAGATGGGGCTGGGGAGAGAGCTCAGGGGCACAAGTGCCTACCTGGCAAGTGCAATGTCCTGAGTTCAATCCCAAGTTCCACAAAAAATTGAAACAAAACAAAAAACAACTAAGATGCAGAAAAAAATAACTCAACATCTGCAAGACAATGCAAAGATGAACAATGTTAGACTAATAGGCATCAATGAGAAAGAAGGAGTCAATACAAATGATATAAAAGAGTATGAGCAGAAGTGATAGCAAAAAACTCCCCAAATATGGGGAAACAATCTGACGTTTAGTAACTGAAGCATATAGAACTCCAAATAACATCAACACAATTAAAACTACACCCAGACATATAATAATCAAGATCCCAGAAAGTCAGCACAGGAACAGTATACTAAAAGCTGCTGGAGAAAAGAAACAGATCACGTTTAAAGGAAAATGCATCAGAATAATGACAGATTTCTCTTTACAAACTATCAAGTCAAGAAGAGCATGGAGCAAAGCACTGCAAGTCTTGCAAGACAACCAATTTCAACCCAGACCAATATACCCTGCAAAACTCTCTTTTCAGTACAATGGAGAAGTAAAATACTTTCATGACAAAGAACAACTAAAGAATTTCATCGTGACAAACCCAACCCTGCTCAAAGATATTCTAGTTTACTAAAAGATATCCTAGAGAGGGATCAAAATGACCACAACTCCATGAAGGAGAATGGAAAGAACCCACCACATAAAGCAAACAACCGAACACAGGAGAAAAAGAAATATACAAAAGCAGTCTTTCAAAGATTCTTTTGTATACAACAGCAGAATATGTCCACCAGCATATTCCACAAATACACTTCTCCTGCACCCTGTGGGCCATGATTCTGTCCAGGTTTACTGGGTAGATATCAAGGAAAGAGTAGTAGCTCAGTCCACAAGTGACCCCTGGCCATGTGGAAGCATCATGGACATTGTCCATATCCACCACATACTAGAACTTGGTGCCACATCCTATCCCCAAACTGTTAGAAGTGCTGGTCGTATATTTGCCATTCCAGTCTTTATGTTATGTTTTATTCTTAGTAATTTTCTGCTATCATGAAAACTTTTTCTTCGTTGATATTTTTGTATATATTAACCTATTCAAATACTATGTGAGTACTCCGAACTGATCACAGATTCATACACATGATATACAATATTTTGGCCTCTTAGTTGTACTTATGATTTAATTTTGGAATACTGTTTTGAAATATTTAATTTTATATAATATTTAATTAAGTTTCTGAATATTATTTAATTTTAATTCTTGTTTTATGATTTATACTTTATCTTTCACTTACAGTCTGCTTATAAGACATGGTATGATATTTTCTCCTAGTATGAAAAACTTTAAAAAATATATTTCCATTTTCCATTGACTTTATATTATTTCTTCCTTGTCTTTTATACACACACACACACACACACACACACACATCATGTATGTAACCTGACATAAGATACTATTTTACAGAAATCTTAAATGGATTCATAATTACATTTTACATGGTCTTGCATAACTACCATTTTAAGTGCTTTTTATTGTTTATCTAGGACCATACAGCAACTTTTCTTGCCTTTTGGATTATGGTCTTTGTTAATTTCTATATGCTATGTTGGGAGATATTAGAATATTTTGAGTAAAATATTTTGCTTTTAGTTTTCACTACACTAGGGAGACTATACAATTTTTACACATGTAGGTCTGGTTTATTTCTCTTATGAGTATATGTTCAAGACACATCCACTTATACATGAAGTCTTCTAGTTTATCGTTCCATGCTGGTTTTAATAGATCTAATTCAAATATTTTAACTGTATTGCTCTGCATGAATAATCCTCAATTTATCTAAGTTTACTTTATTACAAACATGTACTAGAGACTGTGCTGGAATGCATAGTCTTGCTGGGGTCTCTGCAGACCTGTGCGTGAGGTTTGTTCTAAAGTGTATAAGCCTAGACTGGAGCTGCTAAGTTCCAAGATAGGCTTTTCTTTTTTTCTTTTTCCAGCAGGCTTTTCTTCAATTTTATTAATACCGAATTGTTAAATTGAGCACCTAAAAGTCTATCTGGCATCCTCTAAGTTCAGGCTGTAGATGGATAAGCCACAAGAAATGAATAGCAGCAAGATGACTGTTGTAGTCACTCTTGTTGCTGGGACAAATACCTGACACTCAAAATGAGGGAAGGAAAGGATTGTTTGCCTCATGGTTACTGGAGGTTCCAGTCCATACTCAGCTGGCTCCAAGGCAGAGTGGCACGTGGGAGAGAGCAGCAGTTCATGGCGGCAGCTAAGTGCAAGAGCACCAGGAGGAGTAGCAGCTGCTTACGCAGCTACCTTCTCTTCTTACCTTACACTGAAATGCAAATCACCTGCCCCAGGGGAGGTGCAGCACCCACACCTACAATAATCAATTACAAATTCCAGAAGCCACCCCATGACTGCACGAGGCTTTGGGGGGACATCTATACAGAAACTATAACAACGACTTAAAAAGTACTGTTGAATCAGGCAAAATCTGTTTATTTCTTATAAACTTGTCCATAATATTTATGTCTGTACAGCTGACCCTCCATGTTGGGAGGTTCTAATCTACTGATTCAACCAATCATGGGTTGAAATTATTTGAAAAAAAGAATACTTGTATCTGAGCTAAATATTTACAAGTTTTTTTTTTTATTATTCCTTAAATCCTACAGGCTACCCATTATTTACATAGCAGTGAGATATAGGTAATCTAGAGGTGAGTTAAAGTATACCAGAGGACACTCTTAGGTTACATGCAAATGTCAAACCATTTTATATAAGAAACTCTAGTGTCAGAGGAAGTTAGGCATTCGTGGGGTTTGGGTCCTGGAACCAGTGCTCTGTGGAGACACAGGGAAGGCTGTCTTTGGAGCCATCACCCCCTCCCTCCAGTCCCTCACAATCCCTGCTACACGATGGCCTTTGGAGGGGTGGCTCATAGTCTTTGCTTCTTTATCAGGAGTCTTGCCCGGAGCTGGATGCCCTGGTTCTCAGGGAGAATGGGCTCCATGGAAGACAAACGCTCCTCCCTTGGTGGGGGTCAGTGCTGAGCTGCTTGCGGCTCAGCGCTGGGGCAGAGTGTGGAAGCGAGGAGAGGCCTCTGCAGACCTATCTCCTGGGCTCTAGAGCAGTGTGAATGGGTTGGGAACATTGCTCGGTGGTAGAGTGCTCCCCTTGGCTTTGATGCCTGGTACCACCAAGCATCACAAACACAACCCCGCAGGTCCCCAAGTTAGACCCTTCTCATGGGTTTGGAGTCAGGATGGAGGAAACTGTTGCTCCTTCCTTGTGATACTCATCCCAGTTTCCCTTCTCTCCTCCGGTGCCCCGGATCCACATTCTCCCGGGTTTGGCTCCCAGCTGCAGTACTTTCTGGGGCAGAGGGAGGCTGACCTAGTTCCAGCACCTTGGATCACATGTGAATCTCTGTTGCAGTGCAGACCTGACAGACTGGGAAACTGAGCCACCGAAGAATGAGAGAGACCCTGTGGGGGTCACTTGCTGTCTCCCTCTTGTGGGAGAGCGCTGTAAAATCAGAGGCAAAAGCCCAGGGCATGGTGCAGAGAAAGCAGAACTGTCCATGCACAGAAGAAAAGGCTTGAACAGAATTTAAACCCTGCCGCCAACGTTTCCCAGAGAACAAGGTCATATTTGAAGAGACCCCTCTCATCTATTTTGGTTATGTGCCGGCATAGCAAACCAGCTCCAAAGTATTGTGCTTAAAACTAGTAATTGAGTGAGGTATGGTGGCCTGGGCTGGTAGTCCCAGCATTTTGGGAACCTGAGGCAGGAGGATCAAAAGTTTGAGCCTAGCCTGGGCAATTTACCAATTGAGAAAGACTATCTGCTCATACAATATAGGAAGGGCCAGAGATATAGCTCAGGGAATTTCTTTGTGTTTAATCCCCCCTCGCCCCTCCCACACTTTGTTATGTATCACCAATCTGTGAATTGACTGAGTCCTCTGTTGACTGGATGGCCACTTTCATGATCTAGCAGGTGGTGCCAGCTGTTCACTGCAGTGCCTCAGTTTCCTCTCATGTTGTCCCTCGTGCCCTAGGAGGGTGGACCTGTTTCCTTTCATGGTGGGCCCTGGGCAGCCTTGGAAGAGAGAGGGCAGCCACAGGGCATCTTGCAGGCATTCCGCTGGATCTCAGACAGCTCCCCGTGCAATCAGTCACAAGTGGGAAGGTTGACCCAGATTCAAGGTGGAGAGACAGACGGCCGTAATTACAGTCACGCATCCCTGCAGTGGCACACCTGCGATGGTGGCTCTGTGCGGCGAAGTGAGGGAAGGGAACCTTTCTTTCTTGAGGCAACTCGTTTTAGGCAGACCACCCACCTCATCCTCTTGGGAACTTTGGTTTCTATAAGTATCTAGGGCCCCGAGCTTCCCTATATAGAACCTGGAAATGAAACCTGCAGATAGACTAAAGAAGTTTTATAATAGGACCCAGAGGTGAAAGAATACATTTTGTTTAAGTCATATTTGAGCCATATTTCCCTTTTTTTTCCTTTCTTCTTTCTTTCTTTCTTTCTTTCTTTCTTTCTTTCTTGGTTTTTGGTACAAGATCTCCCTATGCTGCTCCAACTTGTAGTGACTCTCCTGTTTTCAGCCTCCCACCACTGGGATTACAGATGTACACCACCACACGTGGTCTCTGTAGTTGGCTCAGTGCACCCAGGGATGGGACCAGTGCACCATGTGGCACTGGGGATTGAACCTGGGTCCCTGTGCTTTTCTAAGCAGTGCTTAGTCTGCTGAGCTATCTTATAGACCCAAGTGAGCTGGGGAAGAAGCCCTAGTCCTGACTAATGTGCCCAGAGCTATCTGGATGAGGAAGTCACACATTGTCATAAGGAGTTAGGTGTCATGTAGATTCAGAGAAGATAGGAGGTTGCCTCCATAGTTCTGGCCTGGAGGCTTGTTACTGGTAAGGTAATAATACTGGGCCACCAGCAGAACCTCGGCTCCGGGACATTCTAATAAGACAACCCAGTAGCCCTCATGTTCATTTTGAGAAATACTGGCTGGAGAGACTTCCTGGTACCACTGGGCCATACCCAAAAGGAGGCATCCCACAAAACTGGCCTTATTTTCAAACTAGGACTATGCTTATACTCTCAAGGCTTTCTGAGCACAGAAAAGGCCCAGCTTGTTTGTAGGTATCCATAGTCCTTCTCATCCAAGCAGGAGTCCCCAAAGTTTAGAAGCCACATACTCTAAAATTTCTGTAAGTGTATGGCTTTTAGATACTTGCAGATAGGTGTAGCCATCATCAAAGATAACTTTAGAATAGCTTTATCCTTTTAAGAAAAAAAAATTCCATATTAACTCTTATCCTCCTATTTTCCCTCTCTGCACTCACAAGTAACCAACCACTTATCTAGTTTCTGTCCCCAGAAGGTTCCCCATTCTGGACTTTCATGTGATTGGTCTCCTAGTAGATGGTTCTGAACCATTTTGGGGCCATGGCCACCCCCTGAAACTACTACTGGAAACCATGAATACTGTCCCTAGACGATGTATGTGCACGTGTGTCCCACTAGAACTGCATCATTCTTGTGAAGTCCTGGTCCAGGGAGTCAAGGTTAGGAACCTGTGCTCTGTGGCTAGTCAGAAGGGACAGTTGTTAGCAGGTGCTGCTGTGGTGAGAGCATCCCCCACAGAAGGGACGAACATATAGAGGTCACACAGGGTCATCACCTCCCCAAGGTGGCAAGTGTCTGAGGCAATAAGCAGATGACAGACACTGTGTGCTTATAGAGCTAAAGGGGCCGTGTTCATGACACACAGTTTGCCAGGGAGGGGGTGGTGGTGAACAGATGTGTCATTTGCAATTATTCCTAAAGAAGTTAATTATGCAAATGGAATCTCTGATTAGGGTTCTAAAAAAAGAGCCCCACATATTATGGGATGTTGGATGTGTACAATCAAGCGCACTTGCTGCCTTCCTCCAGGTAATCACGGTTGGGGCCCGATCACCCCCTGGGGCTCCTGCTTTTCCATGTGCCACTTGGCGGGTGGCAGAGCGGTTCTGGGGGACACTTTTCCAACTTCAGAATGTTAAAGCTGGTGGTGATTCTAGAGAGCACGGAGTGCAGCTCTGGGCTTGCGCACGGCGATCTGGAAAAAGAGTATCAGTCGTCACTAGCACGGCGAGGGGAGAGGCCCTTGCCTTGTACACCACCGAGTTCTTTCCCTTGCCTTATTATGTCAAAGAGGACATAAGTCAGCTATCAAAACTGCTGGCCAAGGGCTGCTTTATTTTATTTTATTTTATTTTTATTTATTTTTTTCTTGTTTCAGAACCTTTGTTTGTTTGTCTTTTTAAAAATTTTATTTACTTATTTTTTTCTTGTTCCAGAACCTTTGTTTATTCACTCATTTTTATGACCGGCTCAGCCCACCCCGAGGGCAGGGCTGGCGCAGCATGTGGTGCCAGGGATCGAACTGCGGTCCCTGAAGCCGCCCAAACTTTCCCAAGCAGGCGCTTTAGACCACTGAGCCATCCCACTGGGCCCCAACGACTGCTTTAGATCTATGTGAAGAGAGACCCAAGGAGATGACATGAGGACAATATTTCCTTCATGAGCTCTGGGGATGTAATTGTGTGTGTGTGTGTGTGGGGGGTGGATGTGGACATAGGTAACTACAATGACCCTGGGGTTATACTGTAGGGTGCTCTGTTCACTAGAGCAGCTGCAACTTATCTATAGCTATTGACGTTAAAGGCAGGCAAAGGCAAAAATTCAGTTCCTCAGTAGCGGCAGTCACATTTCAAATGCCCAGGAGCTACTTGTAGATCGTGACTACCGTGCTGGCCAATGTAGCAAACTTCTATCACTGTAGAAAGCCTTTTCAGGAGCCTTGCGCTACATGCTTCTGAATGCAAATCCCAGTTCTATCACTTAGAGCAAACTCTTGGATGAGTCAAGATGCCCAAACTTCAGTCTTCTCATTTATATACTGAACATAATCACAGGAGCTGCTTCTTTGGTTTGCTGCGAGGAATATACAGTCAGGAGAGATAATGTCTGTTCATTTAGTGCTTAGCAAAAGGAATATTTATTAGGCACTAAGTGAACATCATCTTCACTAAGTACGTTGGTAGCCTGCTTGAGATTGTTTAGTCTCTTCTTACTGGAATGAGGCAGCTTGTTTCCCAGAAGAATAAGGATTTACTTGCCTGGAGTTCTGGGATCCCAAAGTAGCCTTGGTTGAGTTATAGTGGAAGGTGCCCGAGAACACGGAGGAGAGGTTAGGGGGAAGAGATGGTGACCTAGGTCCCTGCAAGAGGGAGAAGGCAAAGCAGCATGAACTGTGAGAGTGGCTGGGAGGTCCGGCAAAATGCCCAGCTCACAGAGGTTAGTCCAGCAAACACCATGAGAAACCAAGACCTCAGGGACCAGGCTGTGCCACTTGCTGGGGTCGCTCTCTTCCTGTGACCACAGTACCAGCTGCAAATCTGCTTGGCCACCAGAGGGAGGCAAGGAGACAGAAGAGTTTTGGAAGCCCAGCTGGCTCCTGCTTGGCAGCTGTAGCCCAAGGTTTGCTGTGGAGGAAACTGAAGTTTTGAATTAAAATACGGTCTCCTGGCACGCAAACTCCCGGGTCTCAGCTGTGTTTTCCTTGAACCCATTACTTTAGTATCTTCCCCTAGGGCTATCTGCTACTGCACTTTGCAGCCTCTCCGGGGACCTAGGACAATTTTTGCACCTGGCTACTGGCTATACCAGCTTCCCACAACCAAAGAAACAGGCTCTGGGGTGCAGACCGAGAAGGTGTGAGCCAAGTGCCAAGCGGTGGCTGTCGTCCAGGCAATTTACCCTTACGGCCGGCTACTGCACAATATTGATCGCGATGCCAGGGCTCATAAAGCATTGGGAGAAGATATTAAAAAATAATTCTATTTGTCCTTAGAGAATTTTCAAGTAATTTGGGAGCTAGTGAACCAGGGGACAAGAGATGATTGGGTAGCAGAGGGTGAAGAGCGCAGCAACAGGAGTCTGGAGGTGTAGTTTATTCCCCTGGTCCGCCATTGACCAGGGCTATGGCTTTGGGTCCGTCCTTGCAACTGTTTGCATTTCTTTACTCTCAGTATGAATGGATATATTTAAGCTGATGGACTTAGTGATTTTTGAAGCACGCTGCTCCTAGAGTACTGAGATTCTAACTCAGAGGTGGAGATGTGAATTACTGGGCTGCAGAGTAAGGTTCTTCCACTGAGGTTGTCCAATTTGTCAAAACACAGGATACAAGATATCCAATTTTGTCTGGTTTTGAGACGGTGAACTTCCTCGATGTACAGCCTATGAGACCCTGGGGGCCGTGTTTACACTACAGGAGGGTTGGCTGGTTGTCTGACTGGGGGCCTTGCGCTTGCCAAGCAGGCAAGAAGCCTCATTTGTCTTAAGGTTTTAATCTTTTCCCCTCTTCGACCTTACTTTTGCCAGTGAACGCTGAATTTGGGATTTCCTGCCCCAACATCTGTGGCGACAGGCTTGACGCTTAGACAGTTATTGTGATCATTTTCCAGTCCATGCTGCCATTGTGGCCATGGAGATTTGCATAGCCATGGCCTTTATGCTTTACCTTAACCAGAGCTCCACACTCCCTGTAACTGGCTCATCTACACACGGCTCTGACTCACCGCGGTGCTCGGCAGAATCTTACTGTCTCCTGGGGACACGTGTTCATTTTCCCAGTGTGGCATGCCAAGTCTTTCCAGGCTGATCATAGCACCAGACGGGGCTCCAAGGAGCAGATGGGGACCTTGATTCACCCTACCCGGGGGCGGGGGGGCAGGGGGTAGGCTGCAGGCAGCTGACTTCCTTTACAGAAAAGGAATTTTCAAGACATATCAATGCGAAGCACAAGGAAGCAGAAGCAAGCACACACGAAGAAGACACAGTGGGCCCCAAGAAGGAGGTGCCTAGGATTTGGGGTTGGGCATATTGATGTAATCTTAGGGGTGCTTTCGGAGGGGTGTTCCTGCCCTCTACCTGTTCCACGTCCGTCATGCTATGCTAGAATGCAAAGCATTTCCGTGCATCTGAAGTTGGGCCACGCCAACTTGACCTCCCAACCGTGCTGCTTTCTTCTGGAGATGGAGACTTTTGGGAGGAAGAGTGATACCCAGGCGAGAAGCTTATTGTATCTTTTTGATACCTTTAGGAGTTTTCTGAGTGTGTTTTCTAGAACAGAAAAGGAATCATAACCTGGGGTAGCTTTTGGGTTTAGAAGCTACAGCTTTTCTCTAAAGTACAATTTTAAAATTACAATTTTCTGGGGCCTGGAAGGATGGCTCAGGGGTCTAAGGCGCCTGCTTAGGAAAGCTTGGGCAGCTGCAGGGACTGCGGTTGGATCCCCGGCACCACATGCTGCGCCAGCCCCGCCCTCAGGGCAGGCTGAGCTGGCCATAAAAATAAATAAAAGTTCTGAAACAAGAAAAAATAAAATAAAAATAAATGAAACTGGTAATTGAAAAAAAATTACGATTTTCCTCGTTTCCTTCCTATCCATCTTCATTTCTTCTATTCCACCTCAACAGGACGCTTCTGGAATTCCAGTGTTTCTTCTGCGCTCCTCCTCCCAGGCCCCAAGTAGTCTACGTTAGGTTCAAATAAACACGTAGCAGGCTTCTGAACACTACTTTCGCGTGTTCAACCTTTGCACACTCGGGTCTTTCTATTGTGAAGGTCCTTCCTCTCTTGTGAGACTTGAGGACGCGGGTCTCTCACCAGCGGGGATGCTGTTCCCTCTCGGTGCTCTAGAGGTCGCCACACAGCGTCGCACCAGTGGTGCCGGGTGTCTCGCGCCAGATCTAACAGCCCCTCGGAAGCACACAGCCCGACTGTCTCTTCTCTGCATCCTCTCCGCAGTGATCCCTGCGCTGCCCTCCCCGCGACGCAGCAGGAATGTTCAGACAGTGACTGTCGCACGAGTTGGGTGACGGGGAAGGACGGCCCAGATGTCTGATATCCAAGTCATTTTAATTGCATGGTGTGGGTGAATGGTCAGAGAAAACAACCCTTCAGGGCGGAAATGACGGAACTGCAGTGTTGGTATGGGAACGTGCTGCCACCCATAAGAACTGAATACATATGTCATGTGCGAGGGATATGCGATCTCTGTCCCGAGGCACACATCAGCAGAGAGCCACAGGGTGAGCCCCTGGTAATAGGCTAACATTCGCACTAGTATTAGCATTAATCCTTCCTTCTTTCGGGTGGAGAGCGCCTATGTTGGTATGAAACAATATCTCATCAACAAATGCTTTATGGCCTAGTGAAGGGAGTCTTCTCTTTGTCAGGTACTATTTAACGGATCAGCAAAATCTCTCTCCTGGCAAGTATTTGGTGAGAGGCAGTGAGCTTCGTCCCAAGGATAAAAGGCATTTATCTGGGACTTTGCCTAAATAAAATCTGAATGACACCTCTTCTGACGTTTTTTTTTTTTTTTTTTTTTTTCCTCCAATACACAATAAGGCACAAATTTCACTGTCAAAGGCTAAAGATCTTCAAGGAAAGCTACACGCTGGGGTGGGGGTGGGGGGAGGGTTCAGGAGAAAGCACGCTGACCTGGAGTCCAGATTCTCAACCTTCGCGTGCTATGGACAGGTTGTGGGGTCTGGCAGAAGCCACGTTTCGACCCTGGAAAGAGCACACTACAGCGCTCCGAAGACACCTCTCAGTCTGTCACTCTCATGGGCTCTGTCCTCATAAACACAGAGTCGCTGTGACTGTAACGAAGTTGAAGCCTCAGGGTTTTCTGCTTCTCAAAGCCTGGAGAGAGGCCACACCCATGCCTTTTACATCCTCAGATATTTTTTTGTCAAGTTTCAAAAGTAAGATATTTTCCTTGAAATTTGTTATGATGTCTGTTACTCTCTACTCCCCTGGGCGCTTCCCCTCACCCTCCCCCGCCCAATTTCCCAGGTGTGAAATGGTCTAAAAGTAGCTGTGGGTAGTTTGAGGCCCTGGATGAAAGGAACTCGAGCTGGGGATATCTTGGTTTGTGTGGTTATTTTATCTTTACGTAGTTTGTACTCACTCTGTGTTCAGGTATTTAAAATGTGGCTCGCCATCCTAGGGTAAATAAGGTTTCCAGGAATAGATCTTTGGGCAAGAAGGTCGGGACCACCCTCAGGGTCATGAAACCAACTTGTTTTCCAGCCCTTGGCACTTCAAGCATGTGGGTGGTGCAAGAGAAGAGACAAGGTCTAATTGTGTGGCTGTGTGGTGCTGAGGAAGCAAGCCTAAAGCCTTGCACACACTAGGTCTGTGTGATACCACCGAGCTTAACTCCTGCCCAAGAAACGTGGCTTGAAGCGCGCAGAGCCAAAAGCTTGCACTGGGGGCAATTTTTCTAATCATCAGACATACAATCATTGATGGATCATTCAGTTCACTGTGAGGTCGAAACAAAATAAAAGAGTTCCATCAGAAGTATAATACTGGGGCTGGGGAGATAGTTCAGTGGAATAAGTGCTTGCCTGGCAAGCACAAGGTCCTGAGTTTGATCCCCGGTACCCCCACCCCCCCAAAAGAAAGAAACCTGTGCATGGCTAACCTGGACACTGAGAAGTATAATACTGGATAATCCCAATAGCCATGTAGCATGTGTGATTGTATATGTAGCAACATAGCCTACACAGTGATGTGCACACTTTGTCATTTTTTGATGGTGGTCACTCAAAACAGACTCTATCAGAATTCCTGTGCTCGTAAGGATGAAAACCTTCCACAAGGCTACAAACAGTAAGTCTATGTGTGATAGGGTGGATTTTATATATCTCAAAAGAATCTCAGTGTTCTAATATACCTTGTCTTGATGAGTTCTTGTGGCTTCACATGAAACAAAATACAAAAGTCTTCCAGCCACGTTTCTTTGGTTTTTGAGACTCTGTCTCAAAAAGTATATCTTATTATGAGATACTATTTCATTTCAGTAAGTATTTAATTTATACTCAATTTGTATTTGCAATTTTTTTTTTTTTGTGGAACCGGGGATTGAACTCAGATCCTTGCACTTGCCAGGCAAGCACTTATTCTACTGAGCTATCTCCCCAGCCCCTGTATTTGTCATTTGCTTTATTTTATTTTATTTTATTTATTATTATTATTATTATTTTTGTTTCAGAACCCATGTTTGCTTATTCACTCATTTTCATGGCCGGCTCAGCCTGCCCCGAGGGCAGGGCTGGCGCAGCATGTGGTGCCGGGGATCAAACCACGGTCCCTGAAGCCGCCCAAGCTTCCCCAAGCAGGTGCTTTAGACCACTGAGCCATTCCGCCAGGCCCCGTATTTGTAATTTGTTATAGCATTTTCTTTTGCTAAAAAACTTCCCCCAAGTTATAGAGACATTAGGCTACACAACCTCAGACTTGTCACACCTCTGTAGCAACAACATTTGTAGAGTTGTTGTTTTAAAGGGTAGGGGATCACGGGGCGTGGCAGTGCGTGCCTACAATGCAACACTTGAGCAGCCGAGGCAAGAACATTTGAAGCCGGCCTGGGCTATGCAGTGAGTTCATTGACAACCCGAACTACACAGCAAGAACTTGCCTCAAAAAACCCCGAAACAAACCCAAACCCAAACCAAACCTTCACTTGATGCTGTCAAAAAGTAGCTTCTGAAGTTCTGTATTTTTTGCAGATTCTCAGGCAGTGCTGATATCATCAGCCCAGGAACTACAAGTTGAGAATTCCACACGTAAAACAACAGTTTTTCCCTGGCACTGCTTTGGAACCGCACACAATGCTTCCTGAAAATACAAAAGCCAAGATCACATCTCTATAGACTCTTCCTTTGAAAGTCCTGCATGGGGCCCTATAGATTTTTTTTTTTTTTTTTTTTTTGCTTTGCTTTGTTTTTCTTTTTTCTTTTTAATGCCACAGTAGGGAAAGAGATGCTTTCATTCAGGAAGGATGGGGCCACAGATTCATGCAGCTGTTTTGGAGTTTCATTTGGCCGATATCTTCCTAGAAGAAATGAACACAAGAAAGCTAACCAGCAAGCCAACGTGGGAAACTCAACGGACAATCTCCCACCCAAGGGCCGGAGAGCAAGGGGCAGGAGGACGGGCTTCTGTTGAGGGGTACGACTGATACGAGTCATGTTCTCTGTGGCCCGCCGTCTCCATTGCTGGGAGTTTCCCCTCCTGATGTATGTATTAGCTACATATAGGTCAGTCTGATTCCATATTACTTACAATTGGGGAAGGACTGGCAGCAGCCTACCTGCCCATTGATGAATTATACAGGTGACAGGATGCGTTTCCAATGGACTAACCACAGCTAGTGTTGAGGAAGCAATTACTATGTGGTAGACATCCTTATATGCTGTTTGTAAGCATTAACTCCATCAGTGGTAACAACACATTTTCATTTCATTTTATTAACATAGGATCTTTTCTAAAGATAGGATCTTTAAATTTCATTTATTTATGTTATGGCTGGCTCAGCATGTGGTGCCAGGGATCAAACTGCAGTCCCTGCTGTTGCCTAAGCTTGCCTGAGCAGGTGCTTTAGGCTGCTCAGTTATCTTACCAGCCTCCATTTTTATTTTATAGGCAATATAATTTACATATCTAGATATCATGTGCAAGGATATAATAAAAGCAAGTAGCAGAAATCTATGTGTAACACGACCATGGATGTTAACTGATGATAATATTTATTTATGTATGTATTTATTTTTTTTTTCTTATTTCAGAACCTTTGTTTATTCACTTATTTTTATGGCCGGCTCAGCCCGCCCTGAGGGCAGGGCTGGCGCAGCATGTGGTGCCGGGGATGGAACCGCAGTCCCTGAAGCCGCCCAAGCTTTCCCAAGCAGGCGCTTTAGGCCACTGAGCCATCCCACTGGGCCCCAAACTGATGATAATAGTAATAATACATTTGATCTGATGCGCCCTGTCGGGTAGATAGCTGCTGACCTGGAGTAAATAACGAAGGGCTACTTACTTAGCAAGCTCTCTTCACACTGGTTAACTAGCAGCACCTTCAGAAGACAAAGTGCAATGGGTAGGTTGACTTAAGGTTCTAGAGTATTCTTTCTCTCAGGGGTCAGAAAGGCAGCTCTTCTGACTGGGCACCAATACCGAGGACAATGGGAGTCACGGCCCACAGCCGTTCCTCCTCACTTCCTTAGAACACACATGAGAGAAAAACATTTCAGGTGTTTGTCTGGGCTCTTCAGTTCACGTAACTCTTTCTCATTGTGCTGTTTTCAGCTTAGGGGCCCCGAAACACCTCATTCAGTGTGAGAGGTTTTGTTTTGTTTTGCATATATATGCATCTCTTTATTATAGGACTTTTAAAACACAAACTTAAAAAAAATACACATCATAAATTGCAGACATAAAAAATTACGGACAACACTATCTATTACCTAGATTCTATGGTTAACATTTTACAGCGATTGCTTTATCTCATCTTTCGAAGCATCCATTGATTTTTTTTTAGAACTTATTTCAAAACAGATTGCTGACACCAGCATACTTTCCCTCAAATCCTTCAGCATGCGTATCATTATGTATTATTTATTACTTAATATCTGTCGTTCTTTTTCTTTCTCTTTGAAGTAACTGTTTCATAGACATCGAAATGTGCAACTCTTCAGTGTACCATTTGGTAAGCGTGGCAGTTGAACCACTGTGTCAACTTGATGTCAGAAGCTTGGCTAGATCAGCTCCACTGTGCTGGGCACCTTGGGGGCCACCTTGCAGGATTCAGAGAGCCTGCCCTGGGGTGCGGTTGGTCCCACCCTGGGGCACAGTTGGTTCTGCCCTAGGGTGCCATGGGGCCACCCCAGAGTGACTCAACACAAAAAGTGTACATAAAGGAGCTGAGGAAGGCTGCTCCCCTCCCCCTCTGCCCTCCGCCCGGTTTCCTTGGGGAAATCCTGGTCCTCATTTTGCCAGCACTACTCTGCAGCCCCTTCTCCTCCTCAGCTCTTCATTGTTTTCTGCCAGGATGAACTGCTGCTGTTTGCCTTGGAGCCAATGAAGTATGGACTGAAACTTTCACAATCTGTGAGCTAAATAAACCTTTCCTTCCTTGGTATTTGTTCCAGCAAGGTGTAAAAAGTAAATAAGACAGGAAGTTTTGACTAATGCCTGTATGCGAAACTGAAACATCTATTAAGAGTGAACATTACCAGAACAGAGACTACCCCCACCCGCTCCATCCCCACCTCTGCAACCATGGCTCTGATTTTGTTCTCACCATAGCTACTTGTTTTGGGACTTCACAGAAAGGGAATGATTCAATGTGTCTTTTCTAAAGGTTGCTTTCACTGGTATGTTTTTACAATCCCCTCCTGTTACTGTGTATATGAGCACTTTCTATCTTACAGTAGGATTGTGTGGTGTAACTGTGGCCCAGGCTGTTTCGCTTTTGAAGCATAGCTTGTTTCTGTGTCTTGGCTATTATGAATAAAACGCCTCTGAAAATTCTTGCACAAGTACTTGGTAGGCATACACTTTCATTTCTCTTGGGAAAATAAGTAGAAATAGAGTTGCTGGGTCACAGAGTATGTATATGTTTTGCAATAAACTGTCAGGTCTTTTCCCAAGTGGTCATGAGGTGGGATAGAAGAAATATAAATAGTAGAAAGGAGAGAAGAAAAAATGTTAAAATTGTACTTTTTTTCAGTGCTAGGAATTGAACACAAGTCCCTCATGCTGAGCTACATTGTTAGAATCTCACGGAGATGCTGAGTTTCCTAAGCTGGACTGGAACTTGTGGTCCTCCTGTCTTGGCCTCCCTGGGTGCTAAAATTGTAGGCTGTACTGCTGTGCTCAGCTGAAATTTTACTTTTATGAAAAATTGTTTTCAGGACACAATAGTTACTCAGGCTTTTAGTGGTGGTTTGACAAGCAGTGGTTAACTCGTAATAGTCAACTGAACCAAACCAGTGATGGGTGTGGGAAAAGAAGTTTAGAAGCCATTGGAAGTTGTTGAGAGCTGTTGTTTTTCCTGGAGGATCTTGTCATGCTTTCCTGATTAACTTGGCTTGGTCCATCACGGATGGAACCTGGGACCTCATTGTTGCCGAGAATGGCTATGGTTTATTGGGGGGGGGGGGAAGCACTGGTCCTCACTTTGAGCATCACTTCCTGGCTCCAGAGGGGAAGATGATGCACAGCTCATCTCTGGAGAAGCTTGTCCCATTGGCTTTCCTGATAGGAACCCAGATTTGCTCATCATTGTAGGAGCTCAGGACCTCACTGTCACTGAGAAAGGCTATGGACCATTTTTTGGGGAGCTCTGGCTCTTACCTTGAGCATTGCTTCGTGGCTCCAGCGCACATCCCTCAGCCTGCTGGCACAGCTGCTTCATCCTGCTGGTGTAGACTTCCTACCTTCCACCGCTGACCTTTGGGCCTTGCCTGCACAGATCCACGAAACAGGCCTGCGTGAGGCATTGTCTTGGGCCCTTGGCTTCCAGTTGAACTCTGGGGGCCCGGGCGAATGGTTGTGGGGTCTAGGTTTTCAGCTGGACTCGTTCAGGAGACTACTGTGGGATCCAGGCCTCAGTTGGAGTCTTGCCTCTTTAGTGTGTGGACAGGTTCCTGCACACTCTTTGAGTGACTCTTTGGGTGACTATTACAAAATAATCTCATATTAAGTACCTTGTCATGTATTATTTTCCCTTGTAAGCCCCTGGCTACAATACATTTCTCTGTTTCAGAAAACTCCATCTCCAACCAAATTCCTAAATGTCTGAAAGACAATATGCATGTTAAATTGGGCTCTGGGCTCATGCCTTTCTCATATAAACTACACTTTCTTCTATGAACCCATAGTCTTTGGAAAGCATTCAAAAACTTACCTGAAAATTCATCTCAGCTTCAAACACAGGTCAATGGCCTGCATCTAACATAGCCTTTTGGATGGGTAAACTTGGCAAACAGTAGGAATACCTACCCTAAGGCACACACACTTCCAGGGAAACCTCCAATCCACACAAAACCCCTAACCCTAATGCATATTATTCTTTGAATTCCTGCATCCCCTTCAGAGGATTTTCTCTTAATAAATTGGTTCTGCATCTCCTGTTGCTGAGTCCTGAAAATTCTTTCTCTGTGAAGAATATCTGTAAACTTTCTCCTAGATAGGGCAAGATGAGGCTGTTCATCTCCTCCATGTACCTGGAATCCTGTGAAGTGATGTGTATAAATGTCACATTTCCGGTAACAGGGAATGAATCCTAGACAATGCCCCTCATCTTTCTAACATTTGGTCTTTTTAACTTTAGCCACTTTCATGGATGGATTGTGGAATCTCATTGTAGATTGAATTTGCATTTCCCAGAGAGAGAGAGAGAGAGAGAGAGAGAGAGAGAGAGAGAGAGAGAGAGAGAGAAAGAGAGAGAATGTGTCTGCATATGTACTGTATGTAATATGTTTTGTTTGAGTTATGTTGAAATAATTTCAGTTTCCAGACTATACCAAGAACTCCCATATGCTTTAATCAGATTCTCTAGTTTCTAATAATTTATTTCTTTTCTTTCTTTTTCAATTTGGAAGCAGACACTTTATTAACTGACCAAATCATAAAAGCCCCATGGTGGAAACTTTATCTCACCCTTCTAATAAGCCTGTTAACCTGGTCTTCTCTGTTTCCGGCGTCCCCACCTCCCATAAGGTGGGCGGTCTTTTTATTCATCCCACCTCATGGAGATGATAACTCGAACGGCCACAGGAAGTTATTTGCCTCCTTGAAGCATTTTCCAACAGCATAGATCTCATGGATCAGATCCTCCATGCAGATGATGCCATATGTACCAAGAGTAATCAGTGAATTCTCTGTCAAGGCAATTCGCTTCTTAGTGATTTTGCCGTAGCCACGCTTCCATATTAGTTCACTTATTGACTTCCAGTTGGGTACCCCATGCAATGTAGGGCTCCACAATCTTCAGCATGCTAACTGAAGCCTTGTTGAGCTTAACAAAGGCGTCATTGAGGACTGGGTGAAGGTGAAGAAGCTGCAACACCTTGCGGACCTTTGCTCTCACGCCATTGATAGCCCTGATCCAGATGACAAATGCCACTTTGGGCTCTGCGGGGACATAGAAGTTGCCGGCTTTTCTCGTCATCCTAGCCATTAGAATCTCAGGTCTGTACATCTGTCTGTGCTCCTTACTATAGTGCCTGGCTTTTTCATAGATGTGCTTCCCCCTCACCTTGCGAAGCGCCTTCTGGGCAAACTTTTTCCTCAGGTACTTTATCTTCAACTCTGCAAAATGTCTTCGCTTTTTTGTAAGGGTTTCTGGCACAGCAGGAACCTTCCTCTTCTTCTGTCCTATGCACTTCATGGTTCCTGCTGGAAAAGAGGAAGTCCTCTTTTTTTTTTTTCTTTCTTTCTTTCTTTCTTTCTTTCTTTCTTTCTTGCTTGCTTGCTTGCTTGCTTGCTTGCTTTTTTAATTTGTGTGTGTTTTTCAGTTATGGTCTTGCTGTGCAGCCCAGCCTGGTCTTGAACTCACTAAAAGATCCTCCTCCCTTAGCCTCCCTAGTGCTGGGATTATAGCACACACCACACAGCTGGCTCAGATTAATTTTTCTTTTTTTTTGTCTTTTTGAGACAGGGTCTCGCTATGCAGTTGAGGCTGGTCCTGAGCTCACTTTTGTAGCCCAGGCTGGTCTCGAACTCGCACCAATCCTCCTGCCTCAGCCTCCCGAGTGCTAGGATTACAGGCGTGCGCCATCACGCCCGGCAATTTTTCTATCACCCATTGTCTCCTTACTTAATCCTTCCAAGTGTTTCTTTTCTTTTCTTTTTTTTTGCCAGTGACCTCACACCCACACTCTCCAGTATATATTTTCCTCAAACACATTTTCCTTCCGAACCAACAAACAATCCTGCACATGACAGTTTTGGAATTGGTACAATTCTGTCCAGTGCCCAGATCTCCTTCAAATTTTGCCAGCCACCCCCTCCGAGAATGTAAGGTGCCCTTGCTTACTAGGTCTCTTCAGATTCCTTCTAATTGCTACCAGCTCCTCTGTCTTTCATGCATTTGATAGTTTTAAATGCTTTTGGATGACTATCTTGCTGGGGTTTCTTTGCCTTAAATTCAGCATATTTTTTTCCTTTGCAATTGGTTGCGCTCTGTGAGGGACAGATTCTGAGATCAGCTCATGCTCTCCTCCTTATCAGGCTTCCAACTACAGATCAGTCACTCCTGACAGAATCGACCATTTTTATGTTAAGGTGCCAAATAAATATCAATTTTCATCATTTCTTCCTTTTTTAGTAGTAGGCAGTCTACTATAAAAAAAGAGCTATTCCTTTTCCTCTCCAGTTATTCATCTCTCTAGCTGTATGGATATATAGCTATAGCTACATGGATTCTAATTTATTCAAAGACTGGAACCCATTTCTATGATTTTTTGTGCTTCATTTATCCCAAATTTGGCCCTTTCCATGTGGCTGCTTTGTCCTTTGATATATCCTTTTGTTTATGGAGGGATTCCTTATTTTCTGGCATGATACTTTAAGCTTCACTGCTACATTACCTATCACAAGCTGAGAATCAGTCATTTTTCTAAGGGCGTTTGGTTCTTTTTAATAAAAGTTAGTGTTACGCTTTAGATCTGGGGTGTTCCCAAGGCTTCATGTGTCTAAAAGGTGGTCAGACCATAGGGTTCTGAAATGTGCTCTGCAGGCTCAGTAGCCCGGGGTGCTGCAGAGTATGGGGCCTAGTTGGAAGCAGTCACTGGGGGCGTGGCCTGAGGGGTGTACCTCTCTTCCTGGCTCCCCGCAGTCACCATCTAGAATCTTCTGCCAGACCTTTCTGACCTGCCCTCCCTGCCCTGGAATCAGCCACTTAGGGATCAAATTCTTTAACAATCAAGAACTGAAATTAACCTCTTTTTGTGGGACCAGGGATTGAACTCAGGACCTTGTGCTTGCCAGGCAAGTGCTCATTCTACAGAGCTATCTCCCTGGCCTCCAACCTCTCTTCCTGTAAGCTGTGGGTCTTAGATATTGTGTCTTTGGGACAAGGAAATCTGCCAGCATTTAAAAGCTGAGGTCTGTGTGCTGAATGTGCTAAGCACTACTGGGATGTCTGGCTTTAGATGACCTTTGCATAGAGGTAGGAAATACACATGCTTTCTATGCTTACCTTTTGATATGTGCACATGCAGGTGGATGTACAATGCCCCTCTATAGTTTTTGTTTGTGTTGTTTTTGGTACTGGGAATGAATTCAGGACCTTGTGCTTGCTGGGCAGGCACTGCACGACTGAACTAAATCCCTGGCCCTATAGTTATTTCTGGATCTATCTATGTGTATGCCTATCTATCTATCTATCTATCTGATGCATGTGCAGAAAGCATAAATTCATACCAATTCCTTAAATCCAATCAGGTCCCTCACATAAAGAATTGCATGTTTGTTTCCAGATTTTTCCCTTTCGTTGTCTATAAACTTATTCTCTGGCAATGAAACTTTTGGCTCCAATTCCCTTCCACCTATTTGCCGAACTCCTCCTCACACTGCCATTTCTCCTACACCCTAGGCCGCACCCTGCCCTGCTTCCCGCCTCTCCTCCAGGAGCGTCTCACTGGTTTCCTCCCCTGCATCCCTGGTCTCTGGGCCGCCTCAGTCTCGGCAGGCTCCAGAACTTCCTCATCTCTCCCGCCCTCTCAGGTGCTGTGCAGACTTCTGCCCCCTGGAAGGGGAGGGAAGAGGAGGAAAAGGGAGAGGGGAGAGGAGGAAGGAGGAGGAGGAGGGAGGGAGGGAGGGAGGGAGAGAGAGAGAGAGAGAGAGAGAGAGAGAGAGAGAGAGAGAGAGAGAAAGAGAGAGAGAAAGAGAGAGAGAAGGAAAAGCCAGGCACCCACTTCATTTGTAGCCATTTTATTTCCTCGATTCTGTTTTTCAATCCTCATAAAGCAAAGCATTCAGTCTTTAAAAACATGAAGGGGAGTTTGCAGAGTAGTGATTTACAATTTTACTTAAGGTTCCAAATGAAAAGGCTTTCTGAAAAGAAGGTTTGCGCGACTCCAAGCTGCTCCTGCTGCGGAATCAGCTCCAGCCCCTCAGCTTTCGCCCAGCAGAGGCTAATGCCAGCCCTAAGAAGAGAAGATGCTTGTGGTGCGTGGCTTGCAAAGGAGCTTCCTCCTCAGTAACAAGGAATTTTGGCAGAACTTCTGTTGGCAGGGGGGCCTGGCGTCTGTCGGGGAGCACAGGGGGCAAAGACTGCAGCCGCCCACTCCGGGCCTCGGAACATGGCGTTCAGGAGGTCTCAGCAGTGACGAATCAGTAGGTGCAGCGGCAGGGTTTTGCCCCGCGGGGGTCTTCCTGCCCACAGCCTTTGGCTGTCACCTCAGAGGAGAAACTGCACGTGTTAGCTACGTGCATTTTTTAAAAGAATTTTTTATTTTATTTTATTTTTTCTTGTTTCAGAACTTTTGTTTGTTTGTTTGTTTATTTATTTATTTTTATGGCTGGCTCAGTCGCCCTGAGGGCAGGGCTGGCACAGCATGTGGTGCTGGGGATCAAACTGCGGTCCCTGCAGCCACCCAAGCTTTCCTAAGCAGGCGCTTTTGACCACTGAGCCATCCTGCCAGGCCCCACTATGTAAATGTTAAGTGGGAGAAGCCGCTGGGCTTCTGGAGGCGACCTGATGGTCCTTGGTGGAGTCGTGGTGGGCCGGCTCAGCGCAGTTTATATCATAAAGAGAGCACATTTGCAGTAAGCGGGTGACTGAGACTGGGCTTGGTGGTGCATGCTTATAATCCCAGCTCCTGGGAGGCTGAAAACAGGAGGATCACTACAAGTCTGATCTGTGTAGTGAGACCCTGTATGCCCTTACCCTACATACATTTAAGAAATAAATAAAAATAAAAAATAATACAAATAAAGTACAATAAAATGGATAATATCCATCACTGTTAATCAGCTATTCTTATTTTGAAAATTTGTAATGTATGTAGTGTTACATGTTAAATAAAAAAACCAAATAAAGTACATGATAAGTGTAATGTGGTCAAATAATGCCTGGACACTCTCCCCAATCCACCAACAAATTGTCTTATGAAATCAGCTTCTTGGGCTGGCAAGATGGCTCAGTGGTCTAAAGCGCCTGCTTAGGCAAGTTTAGGCAACTGCAGGGACCGTGGTTTGATCCCCGGCACCATATGCTGTGCCAACCCAACCCCCAGGGCAGGCTGAGCCACCCATTAAAAAAAAAAAAAAAAAAGAAAAAGAAACCAGTTTCTTGCACCATAAAGCTTGGGGACCACTGTGGGAAAAGACCTTTAAGACCCCTATTCCCCACCGATGAAAGGGCCAGACCATCCACCAGCTCTAAGCTGCCTCTGTATCCTGTGTCCCCTTTGTACAGGGCAACACAGGCAAAGACGGACTGACCAACCCATTTGTGGACACGGACAAGACTAGCAGGAGAAAGGAGCTGCCAGACCTATGACTGTTAACAGGAAGTTCAGACCACCAAACCCCTGCCCTGCAGCCTACATGCAGCTGAACCAGAGGTGCTGAAGGCATTTTTCATGTATTAGCGAGGGGCATGGCTGCTCCATGGCTTCTGTGGTGACCGTAGTCTGGGGTACATAGACACAGGGGCCTTTTGTGCAGGAAGAGTACCTCAAACGTACCTAGACCCCAAAGCTGGGTAGAGAGAATTCTACTTTATTGTCCTTAAGGGTTGTCAATATTCAATTTATATTTGATGATATGATTGATGCTAATTGTATTACTAGAGCCAACATGACATAGTTGCTGTCATTAATTTGTTTTCTTGGAATAACAATATCTGAATTGCCTGGGGGTCATTAGTGACACGATAGTCAATTCTGTGAGAGAACTGGGTACTAGGCCAACGCTGCTATAACCTCCCTCTCAAGTAAATGAAGGAGGGTGGGTGCTGGGACAGAGGCAAGAGCCAGTAGTTAGCTATCCACAGGGGCACCACTGAGAGGGAGGCATTAATAAAGGGGTCACCAGGGGTCACCATTATAGAAACAAATCTTTCCGGGGGGGTGGGGGGGAAGCACGCTCAGTGGTGCAAAGATAAGAAGTTTGATCCCTGGTACTTGCATGCAGTGCTGGCCCTGAAACCAGCACTGGGGAGGCTGAGACAGGAGAATCACTATGAGTTCGAAATGTGTAGTGGGACCCTGTAGCCAGTAAGCAAGTGATAGAGAACTGCTTTCCGGTACAATCAACCCACAAGTCTCAACATGAAAACAAAAACCAAAAACAGAAATCAACCAAGTAAACAAACAAAATATGGGCCTGGCGGGATGGCTCAGTGGTCTAAAGCGCCTGCTTGGGAAAACTTGGGCGGTTTCAGGGACCGCGGTTTGATCCCCAGCACCACATGCTGCGCCAGCCCTGCCCTCGGGGTGGGCTGAGCCTGCCATAAAAATGAGTGAATGAACAAACAAAGGTTCTGAAATAAGAAAAATAAATAAATAAATAAATAAATAAATTCTTAAAAACAAACAAACAAAATAGTAGAAGCATCCAGAAACACAAACCAACTGAATGTTGCCCCAAACTCCTAACACCCCCAAAACTGATTCATGGAGTAAAGGGGGGAAAAAAAAAATCAAAAGCCACATACAAATCCTTTGAAACAATATCAGGGGAGATAACGAACAGGTCAATTAGGCGCTTTTGCCAAACTCACAGAAAATCTAAGTAAGCAGATGTTGGACCACATAAGCAGAATGATCAGCACCTCTACAGAAGACCATGACAGAAAGCTAGCAGAGCTAAACAAAATGATACAAAGCATGAATGATCAGTACAGAAGAGAACTGGAGTCCATAAAAAGTCTCAAAATAGGAATTCAGGAGATTAAGAACTCCATCGAAATCATGGGCGGGAGATTGGGCCAAGGTGAGGACCCAGCATCGGAACCAGAACACAGTGCTGTTGGCAGTGACCAGTTAGTGAAAGAACCCTTAATACCAACAAGAGAATATGAAAGATGGATCCACATGGACTTTATTTTATTTTATTTTTTTGTGGGACCAGGGTTCAAACTCACGACCTTGTACTTGCCCAGCAGGCACTTGTGCCTTGGAGCTATCTCCCCAGCCCCCTCCACATGGACTTTAGCTCCTTTGATTACAACCTCGAGTGCACATGAGACAATTAAACAAAGGACCGGAACTTAGTGTTGGAATGGACCTCCAACCTACTCTAGCTTCAACCCCTTCCTGAGGGCAAGATGCCTCCCCTAGTGTCACTGTGAAAAATGAATTCAGACTGTGTAAATGCTAACCCAGGGGTGGCCACACACAGTCTTGCACAATAGCTGACAGTATTGGGCAGCCCTAGTAGCCTAGAAGCTCTTTAAAAATTAAGCCTATAGAAGGTATGGTTTAAAATATAGTGAATTACCAATTTAAAAATGACAGCGAGTGACATGTTGCTATTAATCCCACTTAAAACAATCACCTGCATTACCAACACAACCATGCCATTGTTCTTGGTCACTTTCTGCACAGTCTAGAAGTCTTGCTGCATGAGTATCTTTAGAAAGCATGATGAAAAGACATTGAATGCCACTGCGGAGTGATGTCACACGGAAAGACAGGCTCATAAAAATATAATAGTTCACCCTCACCCATCTTATTCACCAGATCTGGCACTGTGGGACTTCTGGCTCTCCCCTGAAGTCCTAATGACCATGGAAGATGTTATGCATTATAGCTAGATATCCCTGCCAAGGCTTCCTGAGCTCAAAGGTGGAGGCTCTTGAATGATGATTGGATTATGGGGAGGGTGGTGTAATTGACTTGCTAGTGTGATGTGGGGTCCGATAGGAAGGGAAAGGTTACTCTAGGCATGCCCTAGAGGTGTTGTCTTCCTTCTTGGAATTTCTTTTTATCTGTCTCTGCTTTCCGGTTCTGTGGCATGAGTAGTTTTTGTTGGCCCAGGCCCTTCCAGGCTACACAAGGCCTGAAACTTTTAGAACATGAGCCCCAAAACAACCTGCCCTCCTCTGTGTTGAGGGTGGTAGAAGTGTCCCATTGCTAAGGAAAGTAGCTAAGACGGAGGTAAACATTTCAGATTGATTCAGGGCATCAAGGCCACCATCACAGTGCTGCTAAAGGCACTCAGAAGAGAGAATTATGTCAGGAAGTGCAATGAAGGGTGGGATGGCTGTGATTCAAGCAAAGGGAGGTGTTTTGAGAAGGATTAATGACAACATATCTTTTATGGTCATGAATTTTTAAACATTTTAATAATTCACAATATTTTTGATCAAACCACATATACTGTTCTCTCTACTTTTCAGCCTCCATAGGTGATTAATTTAATTTTCCTCAGTCTTATCAAGGATTGATTTTTATGAAGCTGACTCACCAGTCAAGAGGTTTATACAAATCAGGGTAGACTAAGCGAAGTTAGTTCTAGGTGAACTTACCAATAAGGTCTCTAGTGGAGTTTATTTGTGGTATACTTAATCATACTGACTTTTTTGATGGGAGAGGCAGATGGCTCTCATCTTCCCTACCCTGACCTTTCTTATCCTGTTAGACTGCATCAGAAAAAGCATGGAAACAGCCGCCATCAGATACAGGTGACGGATAAGACGTAACCATCTCCTCCCCAGAACATTTCCATTTTACCAAGGATGAAGCCCTGAAAGAGTTAGCATAAAGGAGCCAATTCAGAATAAATCTTGGCATCAGGCAGTTTAAGGGAGGGTGGGGACAAGGCAAGAGTTAGCCCCTGCTTCTGACGTCACCTTGCAGAGGGGCGTCTCACACACTAAGGCAGACCTGGTGCTTCCGGAGCTCCCCCAGTTGGGGCGGCTGGGTTGCCCTCCCGCAGCCGATGCCCGTCGTCTCGTGGGAGTTGTAGGAGAGCAGCTATGGGAGGTCAAGGCCCTGAGTTACGTGAGGTCTGAGCAGAATAGAAAATGGTCTATAGTAAGTGAAATAAGCAAGATGCAAAAAAAAAAAATAAATATCACATATTCTCAACTCGTATGTGAAAGCTGAGAAAGTTCATAGGCAAGAAAAGTGGGGCAGTGGTCACTGCAGGCCAGGGAAGGCAGAAGGGGGAGGGCAGTAAGGCAAGGACAGAGAGTGGGTACTAAAATTCAGTTGGAAAGGCTCAGTTCTGATGTCCCACAGTCCAGTGGGCTAACTATAGTTCAGATACCAAATACTGTCTATTTTGTGAGGAACTAGAAGAGTCTGCTCAACACAAAGAAGGGATAAGTGTTTCAGAAGAGGGAAATGTTAATTATCTTGATTTAATTATTATATACTATATGCATGTATCAAATTATCACACTGAGCCTCATAAATATGCACAATAAAAATAGACATAGAAAAAGGAAGGAAGCAAACAAGCCAGAAGGAAGCATGTTTGCTAAAATTAAAGCCCTGGGGGATTCAGATGGCCACCCTGGGCTTGACTGATGATCTGCTTTAATTCTCTTCAGAAGATGGTACCTCCGACAGGGTCTCCAATGGGCTGTTCCCGCCTCCAAGATAGCAGCCAGCCATCGTTTGGAGACATGTGCTTCTTGGAACAAACAGCTATGTCTCTAGAGGGAGGGCACAGACGTTCCTTGAAAAGCTTTCTGTGCAGAGCAGACAGGGCCGAGCCTATCTTCCTTTGACAGGGATGAAAGTGTCAGCGCCTGTGGTAGTTGAGGGCACCGGGGAAGCTAAACTCCTCAGACCTGAGTTAGAGGGATGAATGCGCCTGTTATATTTATTTACTGAGAAACCGGCCTAAACACTGCATTTTAGGAACTGGTAGGCAACACAGATGGAAATCTGAGTGCCGGAGGGATAAGAGGGCCTTTGAAACTAGGGCAGGCTTTCATTAGCACCTACCTGGGCTCTGCGAGCCACGGAATCTGCACACATCGCCTCTCCTCATCGCAAATCAATTTTTAAACACTTGGTGTAGACTCCGGGAAGCAGCAAAATTTGAGCTTTCAAATGAGCCTTTTAGTCCAGATGTGTCCATAACAGCAACCGCTGGGCAGTGGGGCATAATTAACAGCCTCTCCGTTGCTGAGACCACAGAATGGCATTAATTCTGCCAACGGGCTTGAAGTGGGTTGGCTGGAATGTCTGAGTAGATTTCCAGCTGCTGCTCACGTAGCGCTGGCTTCCAGCAGGATTTGCATTCCAAATAAAACGAGGCCTGAAATAGACGTGTGATACATGTTCACAGCTATTTTTAATCAATGATCACTTGGTTAGCTGTGAAAGATTATCAGCAGGTCACAATCCATTTCAGATTTTGTTGTGCTCTGAAGAACTGCTCTGAACACGCAGTGACTTTAGTTTCCCCTAAGGACCTTGGGCTGTGGGAGCCGCAAGGTCAGAGGGTACAAGGTACGGATGTGCCATACGTGCAAGTTACGGAGCTGGAGGGCCACCAACTTGGGCTCAGGCCATGTTTAACTTGCTTTTGGTCCCCAGAAGAACTTCATGGAGCAGTCATAAGTCCCTGGACACCAACCCCAAAACTACTTATAAGTCCAATAAGCCAATGTCTTGTAATTCATGGAAGAACTCAGGAAAAATGTTTATTTCTCCAGTTTTGGCTTCCATTTTGCTGTAGGGAGCCTGCAGGCATCTCATATGTCTTTATAGATAATATCTTCTTGGAAGCAGGATGTTTCTCTTGGAGACTGCTTCCAGTTACCATGCACTAGATATTTTTCTTTCTTTAAAAAGAAAATAACAGGACCTTACATTTATTTAGCACACTTACTGTTTGCAAGCAAATCTGTAATCTTATTTGCAAAAGATACTTACATAGTATGGATGTTTGAATATTTATAATTTTATATTAAGTTTGCTTAATAGAATATGGTAAAATTATTTCACCAGCCCTGGTCCTCCATTCTTTTTATAATGTGCTTTGCTTTTCAATCCAGATCTTTTTTTTTTTTTTTTTTTTTTTAACACGTCAGCAACTACATTTTAACTGCACCATAGTTTAGACATTTGGGATCATTAGCGTCAGTGCAATGTTTTTTTCTGCAAATTACTACAACCTCACGGTGTACCCAAGCTATTCATTTTGCCTCTGTCTTCTCTCCTTCTCAGTTATTATAATTTCCAATGACTTTTTGTCAGAGTTCACTTAGACTTCAGATATGGTCTGGTCTTTTCTCACAAAGAGTTTGCTTAGGTACATTTATTTCCTAGTTTTTAATTTTGTAAAGATTGATCTGTCCATTTTGGCAAGAATACTTGATCATCGCATGCAAAGAGGAAGAAGAAAGGAGCCCAGAGATGGATTTATCTCGCAGATATGTTTTAAAGAAGAAGAAAAAAGAAACAGAGATAAAACAATCCATTGTTGAATTGATTGGGACTGTCTCCATTTCAGCCCTGAAAACTCTCCATCCTGGGAAACTCCGCCCCCTGCCCCGGAAGTGCTTTGTCACTTCCGGCTTCCAGGGCGACTACCATGGTTAACTGAGCAAGACCAGAGGTATTTGAACCTCTACCTTCTCTACATCTTAGAGGATCCAAGATCTCACTACCTCCCTGCCTACAGCAGGTAATCAATTTTTTTCTTACTTTTCTGAATTTTATCTTGCCTTTTTAATCTTCTCCGTAATCTTTTCTGGTCTTGATTATTTAGAAGTTCTGTTCCAGCACTTTGGCCTTCATAGGCAACAGAGATTTCAGGATATAAATGAAAAAGAGTTAAATAAGAATATTTCAACTCAGGATGTGGGGACAGGAATTGGGGAGGGGACAGGTACTTGTATAATATTACACCGTATACATGAAGCCCCTGACCTATGCTTATTTTAATTATTATTTTAAAAATGTATTTAGTACGGAGTCTACAGGGTCTACAGGGTCTCATTTCATAGATTGGACTCGTAGTGATCCTCCTGTTTTCAGCCTCCAAGGCACTGGGGTCACCATGCCTAGTCTCAATCACCATCTCAGTGCACCCTGGGCACGAGGCTGGCACAGCACACTGGGGATCAAACCCTGGTCCCTGTGCTTGCCTAAGGAGGTACTTAAGTCCGCTGAGCTATCTGGCTGGCCCAATTTTATTATTTGTTATGTGACATAGTCCACGTTTTCATGCACTATTAAAGAGCTTAAAATGTCTTCAATGATAAACCCACTAGCAACCTCTAATTTTTAAATTTATTTATTTATTTATGTATTTATTTATTTATATTTATTTATTTATTTTTTATGGCTGGCTCAGTATATAATTCTAATAGGATACTGAAAGAAGGATGATGTGTGATGTCTGAGTTTGGGTCATGTGAGAAAATATGGCTGTTGCTTTTCTATCTCATGAATCACTGGTCTGAAGCAAGCCAGGGGCAATGACGTGAGCTCTGAAGATGTCAGATCCTCACCAACAGTTTGGGTCATCTGAGCGCGCCCTCTTGAAGGCAGCCCCCAGCCCCAGTGGAGCCTTCTGCTGACTGCAGCCCTGGCTTGAACCGCTAAGCTAAACTGCTCACAGGGTTCTGACCCATAGAAATTCTGTGAACTCCCAAGCTCTTATTGTGATGTTAAATTACCAAGTTATGTAGCAACAGATGAGCAATCCAGCCCATATACCTGAAAAGAGTCTTCCTCATGCTACAGGTATTTTACTCCATATTCACGGGGTGAACTTGCCACTAGTAGAAAATATACTGAAAACCAGCAACAACACAACTAAGCCAAGGCTCTTAGGACAACTTCAAATCCCTTCTCAAATTTACTTTCTCTCTTTGCTTTCTTTATTTCACACTTTTTCTGCTTTATCCACTCCACAGCATATAAAACAAATTTTTATCCACACTTTCATATGTCTAATGCTATGATACTTTACTTTTGTTTTAGTTTAATATCTTTGTACTTGTTCTGTTGATTTAACCTGGTTTGTTTATTCTACTATGATGGTAATATACACTTATTATTGTCATTTGGATGATACAAAGAAAGGAAGCAAGAAGAATAGTTCCCCATGGTCGCTCTACTGAGGGATAGTTCCAACTCTGAAGAATTAATGAGTGAACGTGGACAATATGGCGGATGCTGTGGCTATAATCACAAGTAAGCTGAGATACCTGTTCTCAACCAGTAGTAGTCTAGAAAAGGAAAGAGAAAAGGGCAAATTGAAACACAGGGTGATCAGGGCATGCACATAGCCATAGCAGGCTTGTTTGGAGCCCACTGCAGGGCTTCTTTGGGGAGCTCTGATGTCTCTCAGAACTCAAGGCCTCACACTCACCTTCGCTGAGGAAACAATGACATCATCAGGGCCATCCATTGCCCACCCAAATCCAGACGCTTATCAGCTGTGCTTGGTGTCTCTTACTACACTGAGAGAAGTATATCTCTAGGCATGGAAGGACTTCACATCTTCAGTGCTCACCACAGCAGTATACAAACAGTCTCTGGAAGACCTGATGTTAAAAGAGCCTTTCTTTGGCTCTGTCGTCTAGCAAGTTCTTTCTTAGCTCTTCCTGACCTTGAGCTACAGAAAAAGCCCCTGTGACTTGCCTTTCATTCCTTTCCTTCTTTCTGACCCGTGCTCTGAGGCTTTTCTTATTTAAATCACCTATGAAAGACAAGGCTAAGGTTTCCAATACTGAGCTCATGCAAGCTGAATTTTCCACAGGAGGAGTTGGCTACCTGCACAGCTTCATCACAACGTGCATGGCCAATTGTTTGAGTGGTCAGTTGCAGGCACTGGATTTCAACCTTCTTATTGTGCCAGGCAATGGTTGCTTTTTGCTTAACAAACATAAAGCTGGAAAAATAAAGCCAGAGCCAGGATGCCACAGAATATACCACTTTTGTGCCTCTGATCAGGCAGGACAGAAGCCCTCCAGCTCAAGGTTCATGGTTGCTGGAATTTGACCTCTGGCCCTGCCAGATCTCTGTGCATTGCAGAAGGGTTCCCCACCTCCTGCGCTGCTCTAGTGTCCCTGTATCCCCCTGGATGGCCAGTCTCGTTCCACCTTACCAGAGGCTTCTTCTTAGTCTCTGGTGCTGTCCCCCAGTCTCCATCTGACCTGTACATTCTAGAAGTCACTCTTAGACATCCGCTCTCTTCTCAGGTCATGCTTAGGCAATCTCAACCTGCTTCTTGGCTTTATGTGCATACATGTTTAATAACATCAACCAAGTGAATTTGTAAAATAAATGAGCACTGTTGTGGGCGCCACATTGTGACACTCAGATTTCTAGCTTTTGCCCTGAAGTTGCTGTTGAACACAGTCCTTTGGGATGAGTGGGCCCAAGCATCCTGACATTTCCACTCAGAAGACTCATGAACATGGATATAGGTGAAACATGTTCTCTGTCCCAGCAACCCATCGGTTCCTTTCCAAGTCTTTTTTAGATCAGGAAATTCCTTTTTCCTTCTCTCATTCAGTCTATTGTAAGCTCCATCAGTTCTTCCCCCACTGTGTGCCCAGAACTTAATTCTTTCAATCCCTACCATCAACCTGGCCCAAAGGCATCATCCTCTCTTATCTGAATAATATAATAGCCTCTTGACTGGTCTCTCTCTCCGCTCCCCCATTCCAATTCATCTCTAGCTGCTCTCCTTAATGAGCTTTTAAATATGCAAATCTCATCACTTATTTCCATTCTTAAACCTTCTACTTGTTTTCGTTCCATGGCTCTTATCCATCTTTGCAGCTTAATTTCACAACATGCTTCCTGCCCCTTAGCCTCCTGCCAGAAACCGATTTGCTGTCCTAGTCTTGCAGGGTTCACCTTAGAGCCCCTGTGTCTTACTCCCTCTGTTCTGGAGCCCGGAGCCTGGCTGCCTCATTCTTACCATCTAAACCTCATATTAAAAAGTGATTTCCCATGCCCATGCTTGTCCTCATGTATCACACCTCTGCTGTCTTCTTAGCTTCTGTTCCCCTACTCAGATTCATTTTCTTTATCCGCTCACGCTATCCATCCTGGCATAGGAGATAGAGCGTTAGCTAGGAAGCTGAGCCAGCATTTCTGTGTACTTCTGGAACCTTCTTTAAGGGCACTGATCTCTTTGTGCTTCCTTTCCTCGTCTCTAATTAAGGCTCCTTTGCTATTTGGAGCACTGTGGCTGGCCTAGAGTTGAGGTCACTAACGGTCAGCTGCTCCTTGGCTGTCTTTCCTCAGCAGTGTGCACGCTGCTGAGAGCAGGATTTGAACTGCATGTCTTCTGTCTGCCTCTTCAGATCTGTGCCCTGCCTGCCCTGTTCTACTCTGTTCATGTCCCTGTACACTGGTGGCCCTTGGAAACCTTAGCAGTCCTTGCTTCTGGCTCCAGGGGCTCCCAGTCCTATCTAGATTCCTGCATCTTCTTCAGTATCCCCATCCTGTGTTTAAAAAGCAAATAAACATGCTCCACTCAGAGAAGTTCTTGTGCTAAAAACCCAGAAAATATCAAATTCTGTGACAGTTTTTTTTTTTTTTTTAAGATTTTTTTATTTTATTTATTTTTTTCTTGTTTTAGAACCTTTGTTTGTTTATTCACTCATTTTTATGGCCGGCTCAGCCTGCCCCGATGGCAGGGCTGGCGCAGCATGTGGTGCCGGGGATCGAACTGCGGTCCCCGAGGCTGCCCAAGCTTTCCCAAGCAGGTGCTTTAGACCACTGAGCCATCCCGTCGGGCCCCTGTGACAGATTTTTTTGATCCTCCTCAGCCCTGAAATTGTATCATTTGTCTCATTTATGAAGCCTTTGCTGTCCACTTGTTTGCAAGATTATAGGCCTGATCAGCCTGCAACAACTAAAGGATGTTATTAATCTGCTAGGTCTGCATATTTGCTGTGGTATGATGCATTTAATTCTTTTTGGAAGATACAAAGAAGGGTATTAGATAGGTTAAATGGAACCTCTAGTCTTGGTTTACTTAGGAATCTCCACATTGCTGTACACAGTGGTTCTACCAGTGTACACTCCCACCAGTAATGGAGAAGGATTTCTTTTTCTCCACAGCTCTGCAAACATTTGCTATTGGTTAATTTCTTCATGATGGCCACTCTTTCTGGGGTGAGATGGAAACCCAGCACTGTTGTAATTTGCATTTCTTGAGTGACCAATGAGGTTGAACATTTTTTCCCCTATATGTATTTGCCATTTTTATTTCTTTATCTGAGACATATCTATTCATTTCAGATGTGCATTATATGTTCTAGATGGTGTCCTTCGTCTGAGAAACAGTCAGCAATTTTTTTAACCACACAGTGGATTTTATCTTTACTCTATTGGAGGTTTCTATTGCTGTGCAAAAATCCTTCAATTAGATGAAATTTCATTTGTTGATTCTTTGTGATTCTTCCTGTGCAGTAAGAGTTTTATTCATAGTCTTTGTCTTTCTCAGTGTTTTAAAAATTTCTATCTATGCTATCTTTCAGAAGACTTAGTGTTTCTGTTTTAATATTTAGATCTTTGATCAATTTGGATTTTAGTTTAGTGTGTGGTGAAAAATATGGATCTAATTTTAATCTTTGGCATGTGGAAAGCCAGTTTTTCCAGAATCACTTATTAAAGAAGCTATCTTTTGTCCAGTGAGCATGTTTGGTGCCTTTGTCAAAGATAAGGTGGCTGAGCATGTCTGGAGTTCTTCATGAATTCTTCTAATTTGGTCCATTGACCTTTGGCTTTGTGTTTTGGTGAGTATCACGCTGTTTTTATAATAGTAACTTCTCCCCAGTTCTATATTATATTGCATTGTATTGTATTGTATTGTATTATTACTCTCAGCACTATATGTATAATATATAATATATATAATTATAATATATATATATACACACATACATATATATGTATATATTATAGTTCCAGGGCTGGGATTGTGATGCTTACTGCTTTGCCTTTGCTATTCTAGATCTCTTCTAGTTTCAAATCACTTTCAGGGATGTTTTCTCTAGTTCTGTGAGTTATGCTAATGGTATTTTGATTGAGATTGCATTAAATCTGTATAACAATTTTGGGAATATGACCACTTTCACTATGCTGGTTCTTCCTATCCAAGAGCAAGGGATACCTTTTGTCTTAAGTTACTCTTCTTTCATTGCTGGGGTAAACACCAGACACTCAAAATGAGGGAAGAAAAGATTTATTTAGCCCACAGTTACTGGAGCTTTCAAGACAGTGCCCCTGCTTTATAGGGTGTAGAGGAGAGGCTAGGGTGTTGCCATGTCCAGGATGATCCATTCCATCCTCCAAGAGAAGCCACCAGACGGATGGGGGTGATGGGGTGGTGGTAGGGAGATGCATGCTTTCAGTTTAATGGTTCAAGCCTCTCTGGCCTCTGCTCAAGCTCTGCCCTGGTCCTCTGGCCCCACCCTTTGAGCCACGTACTTGACAGTCCCATGATTTACATGAGGCTTTCGGGGGACAGCTAGACACAAGCCATAACACCTTTCCATTTTCTTTCTTTCTTTTTTTTTTTTTAATGAGCAGAACATATTTATTGAGGGAAAGAAAGCTCCTGTCCAAGAGAGGGACAGGAGGGGGGTCCAGAGTGGGTGTTCCCAACCTTTCCATTTTCTTTTTTTTTTTTTTTTTTTGTGGGATCAGGGTTCGAACTCACGACCTTGCACTTGCCCAGCAGGCACTTGTGCCTCGGAGCTATCTCCCCAGCCCCCCAACCTTTCCATTTTCTAATATCCTCTTTAATCTCTTTTTCTCAGGGTACTGTAATTTTCAATGTATAGATCTTCTTCCTTTGTTAGATTGATTTGTAAATATTTCGTTTTCTTGGATGCTATTTTGAAGGGCGTGGTTCACCTAATTTCCCTTTTGTTGTTTGAATATAGGAATACTATTTATTTATTTATTTATTTATTTATTTATTTATATTTTAGGGAAGGGTCTATAGGGTGTTCAGGGTCTCACTAATAGATCAGACTCCTAGAGAGCTGCCTGTTTACAGCCTCCCAAGAGCTGAGATTACAGGTATGCACCACCATGCCTAGTCTCAATTGCTGTTTCAGTGTGTGCAGGGGGCGGGGCCCCCTTGGCAAGTCTGGGGATTGAACCCCTGGCCCCTGTGCCTTCTTGAAGTCAGTTTAATCTGCTGAGGTATTTGGCCAGCCCTTACTATTGATTTTTGAGTGTTGACTTTGTATCCAGCTACACTACCAAATTTAGTTTTAAAACTGGAAATTTTTTGGTGGAGCTTTTGGGGTCTTCTATGAAGAGTATCAAGTCATCTACAATTAATAATTAAACTTCTATTGTATTCCTTTTATTTGTCTCTCGTTTGATTTCCCTGGCTAGTATTTCCAGAACTCTACTAAATACAGTTGGTAGCAGTGGACATCATTGTCTTATTCCTTATTTTAGAGTGAAAGAATTCAATTATTGTCCAATTAGCATGATGCTGACTGTTGATTTATCATAGTTGTCTTTTATCAGACTGAAATCAAGAACATCAATTCTACTTTTCTACACAGTTTTTTTTTTTTTTTTTTTTTTTTATCATGAATGGGTTTTGGACTTTATCACACACTTTTTCTGCTTCCATTGAAGTTATTATATGGCTTTTATTCTTGGCTCTGTTAACATGATGTATTACATTTATTGATTTGCATATTGAACATGTTTCTCAGTTACTTTTTATTTATTGCAGGGACAAAATACCTGACACCCAAATTTAAGGAAGGAAAGGTTTGTTTAGCTCACAGTTTGTGGAGGTTTTAATCTATACTTGGCTGGCTCCCAGGCAGAGTGGCACGTGGCAGAGAGTAGCAATTTATGGCAGCATAAAACAGTGAAGAGCAAAGGGAAGGGCAGCAGCTATGGCTTCTAGCGAACTCCTCTCCCTTCCTTATTTTAGACAAATTACACGGGGACTAAGAGTGTGGAACTCAGACAGTGTCCATGCCCTCCTCTTACACAGAATGAGGATGTTTACAAACTAGGAATCCTGGTTCTCTTCTGAGTCATTTAATCAAACTTTTAAACTTCTCAAGTTGACACAATGTACCAACCAGAACAACATGAAAATATTCAAACATGTTGGCTGTCTTATTAAGGCTTTTGCCATCCATGTTAATTAGAAAGTTTTACCTATAATTCTGTTTTGCAATTGGGTCCTTCTCTGATTTTGATACCAGGATACTAATGAATTTGGGAGTATTGCTTCCTTTTCAATTTCATTAAAGAGTTTGAGAACTAATAGCATTAGGTTTTGTCTAAGTTTATTATAGAATTCAGCAGTGAATCCACCAAAGCCTGGGCTTATCTTTGTTGGTAGGTTTTTTAGTTTTATCTAGAATTTAATTGACCTACATTGATTTTTTAGGATCTTTATTTCTTATTGGGTCAGATTTGATAATTGATATATATATATCTAGGGATTCATTTGTTTCTTCTGCATTTTCTATCTTACTAGAATCTAAGTTTTTGAAGTAGGTATAGGAGATCATCTCAACTTCTGTAGGGTCTGTTGAGATCTCATCCTTTTCGTTCCTAATTATATGAACTTATATATTTATATCCTTTTTTGATAAGGTTGGCTGAGGGTTTACCAACTTTATTTAATCATTCAAGGAACAAATTCATTGATTCATTGCTTTTCTGTATTGTTTTTTTAGTCTTAATTGCATTAATTCATTCTCTGATCTTTATGATTTTCTCCTTTGTATGAGTTCTGTACTTGGCCTGCTTATCTTTTTCTAGAACAGTGGTTCTCAACCTTTCTAATCCTGTGACCCCACAATACAGTTCCTCATGCTGCGGTGACCTCAAACCAAAAAATAATTTTGGTGGCTACTTCAAAACTGTCATTTTGCTACAGTTATGATTTGGAATGTAAATACCTGATATGCATTACATATTCTCATTGCTACAAATCAAACATAATTTAAACATAGTGATTAATCACAAAACAGTATTTAATTATATGTTGAGAAATATTTATTACTAACTCCAATAAACAACATTTCACCATGGCATAGCATGGGTTTAAATATGTATTTTCCGATGGCTTTAGGTGACCCCTGTGTTTTGGTTGTTCAACCCCCGCCGGGGTCGCAACCCACAGGTTGAGAACCACTGTTCTAGAAGCTTGAGATTCAACATTAAGTTGTTTATTTGCACTTGCTCTGTTTTCCTGATATTGGTATCACTGCTTTCAGTTTCCCTTTTAGAACTGCTTTGACTGTCCCATACAATATGTTGTATTTCCATTATCATTCAATTGTAGAAACTTTTGAATTTCTTCTTTAATTTATGACTCAGAGATTGTTCATCAGAGTTTTATTTAATTTCCATGTGTTTATGAAGTTCTTATGGGTTGTTTTTTGTTGTTGTTACTGCTTTCCAATTTCATTGCACTATGGTCTCATAATAAGCACAGGATAATTTCAGTTCCTTTGCATTGACTGAAGTATGTCCTATGGGTGAGTATGTGGTCTATTCTGTAGAATTTATCATGTACAGCTGAGAAGAATATACGCTGATGTGTGGAATGGAGCACCGTAGACACCAACTAAGTTCATTTGTTCATAAAGTGTAATTTAGTTCTAATGTTTCATTGTTGGCATTTTGCCTAGTTGAGCTGTCCATTTGAGACAGTGGAGTATTGAAGTCCCCCAATACAATTGTATTGGTGCTTATTTGACTTTTCATATCCATTGATATTTGATTTACATATTTCAGTGTATTGGTATTTTTTCATATATATATATATATATATATATATATATATATATGATTGCTTTCATTTCTTCTTGGGTTATTTCCTTACAAAGTTGTAAAGGTAATTTTTTCTTGTCACTCTTAATCATCCTTGTCTTGAAATCCATTTTGTCCGCAAATGAATAGCTACCCCTGCTTTTTTTCTGGGCTCCTGTTGCATCCAGTATTGTTTTCCTTCCTTTGATTTTCAGTCTATAAATTCCTTTTTGAGTTAAATGTGTTTCTTATATGCAGCATATTGTTGGATTTTGCTTCTTGATTCATTCTCCTAGATACCTGCTTGAATGTGTTTTATGGGTTCTATTTCTTTCCTATGTTGGGCATTCATGTTTTTCATTATTTATCTAAACTCCGTATTTTTTTTTTTTTCCTATCTGTTTAGATGGCTAAGCATGTTTTTCATTGTGATCACCAGCTCTACAGTTATCTGATAAATTATTTCTGTTGTTTTCCTACCTCCTCTTTCATTTGTTTTTGTTATCACTTTAGAAAGGCCAGGTGGATGGATTTTGGGTCGTCCTCACGGTCCTGTCAATTTCCCTTTGGTGAACTGGATATTTGGGGTTGCGTCTCGCTTAAGTGTCTTTTTTTTTTTTTTTTTGTCTTTTTGAGACAGGGTCTCTTTATGCAGTTGAGGCTGGTCCTGAGCTCACTTTTGTAGCCCAGGCTGGTCTCGAACTCGCACCGATCCTCCTGCCTCAGCCTCCTGAGTGCTGGGATTACAGGCGTGAGCCACCACGCCCGGCTTTAAGTGTCTTTTCATTTTCAATTTTTAAAGTTTAATTCCTGGGCTGATGTTTGTAAATTGCCTATCATGAGTTGCTTTATTATTTGTATTTAGAACCCTTGGAAAATGCCTGCTTCTTAAAGATGTGTTCTAGGAGTAGTTGCCTTTTGGGTTTTGAGTCTGTTGTAAGATTCTACCTCTTGAATTTATTGAAGATGAGAAGTCGCTGTTAGTTGGCCTAGCCCTTGGTTCTTTGGCAGTGGCTCATAGCATTTTCTATGATCCTTAGGCAATCTTAGACTTAGCATATCAGGAAGACCAGGTTTAGATCTTTTTAAAAATAAAACATACAGCAAGGCATATAATAGTCAAGATTACAGAAATTAAAAATAAGAACAGGATATTAAGTGCTGTTAAAGAAAAGAAATAAATTACCTGTAAAGGAAAGCCTATCCAAATCATCTTACATCTCAATACAAACTCTCAACTCAATGACAGCTTGAAGTATTTCCAGTCCTAAAAGAAAACAATCTCCAACCCAGATTGATATAAGTCACAAAGCTATCTTTGAAAATTGATGGAGAGATAAGACACTTTCATAACAAAGGACACCTGAGGAAATTCATAAGCACCAAACCAATACTCCAAAATATTCTGAGGACATTCCATAAAGAGATAATAAGTACGCTAGCTCCATGAGCCCCAACAGGATGAATCTACCAGGCAGAGCAAACAAGTAAGTGTGGTGGGGAGACAACAAGAGGAAAATAAAGAGCGTGACAAGGGTAAGTTCATTAGAACAATTATGTCACTTTGGTTAAGGGGGCACAATCAGCAATAACAATAGCATCAAACCCCTCCTAGATAATGACAAAGTGAGGTAAACATTGATTTTCCACCTTTAGCCATATGAAGTGGATTTATGGGTTAAATTTAAAACAAACCAGAAAATTGAATGTAATAAGTAATCCCTCAGTATGCCAATTTTACCTTCAGGGCAGAAAATTTAAGAGGGATTAAGGGAAAAACAGAGAAAGAGAAGAGCAGAAGATTAGAAGTAAGGCTGGAGAACAAAGGAGGATCATGTAGGCTTCAGGAAACTGGTACAGAAGAGAAGAGAGAAAGAAAAATAAAAGGAAGAACAGAACAGGGCAACAACCGCAAAAACCCTAGAAGCTATGTTCTTACTCATATAAAAGCAAAATGAAACAATGACCAAAAAGAAATAAAGAAAAAAGAGTGGAAGACAAACATCTACTTCAAGGTTTGTCTGTGCTGCTACTGGTAGACAACGTCTGGAGTCAGAGTCCTGATTTACGTTGAGTTATCCCAGAAAGCCAGCAGCAGCTTTACGCTGGGGTAGTGCATAATCTCAGTGAGCCTACACTCTTATTGCCCTTGAAGTTGGTGCACCTGCTGTGGGTTGAACTCAGTAGAGCAGCTAGTTGTAGCCACTAGTTGTTTTGAGTTCCTAGTTCAGTTAGCTCCTTGCAGAGATGGTTCCTGGCCTATGACCCTCTCCTGTGGGACAGCCAAATCCGTGTCACTTACCATTCCGCAGTGTCCAACTGCTCCTTTGCACTGCTACATATCTCTGTGGAGGCCACTGGGGTCATCAGAAGTCACCACATATCTACAAGTTTAAATTGCTCCTCCCTCACAGTGAGCCCTGACTCAGGGAGAAGGTGCTATTCATCACCTCCTTCTTTGTTGAAGTTTTTCTGTTGGCTCTTCTTATGGGCCTCAGTTCTCACTTCAGATCCTTCCTGGGCACTCAGAAGACCACTTTTGCTCTCTCTCTCTCTCTCTCTCTCTCTCTCTCTCTCTCTCTCTCCCTCCCTGCCTCCCTCACATTGCAATATTCTTGTGTCTAAACATCAAATCTTGGGGAGGTTCTGCTTCTTACCACTCCACCCTTTTCCTGAAGTCTTACCAAAAGAAATTGATTGTGTTTGGGTTTTGAGATTTTGAAAGAGTGAGAAATGAGTCCAAAGAGGAAAGAGGGGCCAAGCTTTTCCTGCAGTCCTTGCTAGATACGTTGATGAATTAGGTTCTTTTCCTATGAGCAATGAAGACATAATGTCTTAGTTGCTTTGAGTCAAATTTGGCCAGCTATAATAAATGTACTATGACTTGGGAGGC
>PVJA010005901.1:0-19382 GCA_004027025.1 Myocastor coypus
CCTCCTGCCTCAGCCTCCCGAGTGCTGGGATTACAGGCGTGCGCCACCACGCCCGGCTAGAAAAAAAAATTCTTAAAAAAAAATATTTACAATAACAGGGAGCTAATCCACAGACCTAAAGGTCAACCTCTACTGTAGGTCACTGCTTTACGCTGATCACTTACAAAAGTCTTTGTGGTCAAACAACAGCAACTCTGCGTGATTCTTTGCCTATTTCTTTTAGTGATTGACCTGGACCCTCTGGAGCAACAAGGCCGAAGCCGAAGGCAGTTCCTATTTGCCATGCTGCAGGCGCAAGATCCAGAGCAAGGACAGTATGCATCTGCTTTCCACTTGGAGAGAAAGGAGAATTTCAAACAGGAATTCAAAAGTTGGAGCTGCATGTGGTTGTGCACACCTGTGATCCTAGCACTCAGGAGGCTGAGGCTCACTGCAAGTTTGAAATCAAAACAAACAAGGGCTGGGTAGGGTGGAGAGTGCCTGCAACTCTAGAGCTGTGAGTTCAAGGCCAGCCTGAACTCTAGAGCAAAACCTTCTCAAAGAGATACAAAAGTGGGGCCTGATGGGATGGCTCAGTGGTCTAAAGCCCCTGCTTGGGAAAGCTTGGGCGGCTTCAGGGACCGCAGTTCGATCCCCGGCACCACATGCGATCCCCGGCACCACATGCTGCGACAGCCCTGCCCTTAGGGCAGGCTGAGCTGGCCATAAAAATGAGTGAATGAACAAAGGTTCTGAAACAAGAAAATAAAATAAATAAATAAATAAATAAAATTCTTAAAAAAAAAAGAAAGATACAAAAAGCAAAACAACAACAAAAACAGTTCCTGGGGATACTCTTCAATAAATGCTTGTAACTACTTAAGTAATGCTTTAATAATACTTTTGGCTCATTTCTAACTTGTGCAGCCCAATGGGCACCTTTACCTTTCCCCATCACTGGGGCTGGAACCCAGGGCTTCATTGGCCCTTGGCCAGCATCCAGTGCTCTACCACTGAGCCCCAGACCAACCCTACAGGTAACTATGGGGTAGTCTACTCACATCTTAACAATGCCCTCCCTGCAATGGGCAGATTGCTTTGAGTTTCTGAGATAATTTGGATTACTTCTCATACATGCAGAAGCACTGTGAGCTTATCAAATATTGTGCCTTTATAATTTCACTTTGTGGACTGGGGAGGTTTGACAGTGTAAGCACCTGCCTGGCATGCACAAGGACCCCCATCTGATCCCTGGTAGTGCATGCCATGCTGGCCCCATGTGCTGTGCAGGCCACTGAAACCAGGTATGGAGGCACCTGCCTGTAATCCCAGTGCTGAGAAGGCTGAGAAAGGAGGATCTCTACTAGTCTGAACTGCATAGTGAGACTCTGTGCCAAATAAGATGAAAAAAAAATTGGGTCCAGCAGGATGGCTTAGTGCTCTAAAGCACCTGCTTAGGAAAGCTTGGGCGGCTGCAGGGACCGCGGTTCGATCCCCAGCACCACATGCTGTGCCAGCCCTGCCCTCAGGGCAGGCTGAGCTGGCCATAAAAATAAATAAATAAGCAAACAAAAGTTCTGAAACAAGAAAAAAAAGATGAAAAAAAATAAGTTTTGTTTTGCATATGAATTCTAGCTTTTTTCTTTACAAAAATAATTTGATGCTGTAACTAAAATTTTAATTCATTTAAAGTCTTTATGAATCCTGTAATGAGAATGCCTTTTTAAATAAGTTTTCAGGTAATTAATGCATGGAAGTTAACACTAAAAAAATACCTGTTGAAATCTAAATTTGTGTGTATGGTTTAGTTTGTTTTTTCGAATCTGGCAACACTCCCTCTTTGTATGTAGGTTAGACATGACATGGCTGGTGTTTTACTCCTTTATTTTCTACAGGCTCAATGCTTTAATCATCCTGTTCTTGAACTTGCCTCTGTATTTAATCACAGAGGGCTGGAGAGATGGCTTAGCAGTCTAAAGTGCCTGCCTAGGCAAGCTCCAGGACTGCTGTTTGATCCCCAGTACCACATGCTATGCCAGGCACCACAAACACACTCACAGGCCATGTGGAGAAGGCAAGCAATCTGACCATTTGTCTTCTGTATCCATACTAGCTTACTTGGCAATTTTTTAGCATTATTAGGACGCCATCTTCACATCCTTAGTGGGAGCTATTCTCAAGCTTTAAACATGTTTATGTGGTGCTGGGGATTCAACCCTGGGCCTCCCTCATGCCTGGTAGGCAGGTATTCTACCACACAGCCAAACCCCAACCCTTCATTCAATTTTGTGCATATGTGTGTTGGGGGGCAGTGTTTATTGCTTTTGAGTCAGTGACTTGCTATGTAGTTTAGGCTGGCCTTGAACTCTTCATGCTTCAGCCTCAAGTGCTAGGTCTATTGATGTGGGCCAGCACATCTGGTTTATCTTGAGTTTAGATGCAGTTAACTATAGTAGTAAGTCTTTGTTACTTTGTTACTATTACTAATTAAAATTACACTGATTTCTCACTTTTTTGGTTGTCTACCTATAAAGTGTAGGGAAGGGACATTTAGGGAAGAAACTGTTATTTATAATTATTCTCATCTTTTAAAGCAGAAGGGTTCAGTAGTGTGAAACTAAATCAATCTTTTATTTTTAGCTTCAAGTTTACGGTGGTAAGTGATCCTATGGATGAAGAAGCGAAAGAGTGTGAAGAAATTGGATATGCCTACCTTGAACTGTGGCAGATCCTTGAATCTGGAAGAGACATTGTAGAGCAAGAGCTTGACAGTGAGTAATGAAATCATTTCTCAGTTGTTTACCTCTAAGGAAAACCATCCCAATAATGAACAATTGTTTTACCTTTAAAATACAATCACTGGGGCCAGGGAGATAGCTCAAGGGCACAAGTGCCTGGCTGGCCAAATGCAAGGTCCCGAGTTTGATCCCCCATTCCAGGAAAAAATAAAAAAATAAAAATTAAATGAAATACAATCATCACTATGAAGCTGATAAAGTATAAATGGGATCGAACTATTTTCCAACTGTTTTATCTTTTGGTTTAGGCATCGAAGTAGTCAATTGTTTGAATGTGGTGGTGCTCGTGGGAAGTCCCAGCACATGGAAGGCTGAAAGTTCAGGCCCCTTGGGCTATGTAGTGAGATCCTGTCTCAGTCATTTGTGTATTAGTTTCTCCCCATGTCACCTCATTATGAGTATTTTAAGGGGTACCCCACTCCTGCCCTGGTAATGGGGATTGAACCCAGGTTCACGGTACTGAGCCCCATCCCTAGATCCTCTCCCTTTTCAGCATTTTGAGACAGGCTCCTCCTGAACTGTCCAGGCTGGGCAATTCTAGGGTGCTGGGATCACAAGTTGGCAATACCATGCCCCTTAACTGCAGCACCATGAATGGCAAGATGTCTTGATGTTTCACTGAATATTGCCAGTGCCTGACCTTTTCTTTTCTTTCCTTTCTTCCTTCCTCTCTCTCTCTCTCTCCTTCCCTCCCTCCCTCTCTCTCTCTCTCTCCCAACAGTTGTCAGCCCTGAAGACCAGGACATAGCGATAGGAAGGCTAAAAGTTTCTCTTGAAGCAGCTGTGGCCCTGCACAGTATCTACCAGGAGATGACAGAGGATCTGTTGTGAAGGATCAATGCTTTCCATTCAAAAGTCTGAGGGAACGGTAGTAAAATATCTCTTATGAAATAACTTGCTATATATACCCTAAGTATTTTTGCTGGGATATCTAGATCTTTCAACCTACTGATGGAACTCTAGAAAGGTTCATTTCTGTGATACTTGGACAAAGGCATTTTCTTTCAACACCGTGGTGCTTTATGAGCTGAGAAGCAGGGTGCCTCTCATGGACTACAAAGGAATGGTCACAAAAGGCAAATTTACAAAAACCAAACTAACAAAAACCCCACAGTTTATTCATCTTTTAGTTTTTCCAAAATTGAAAATATCAAGTCCTGTATCTAAGGAGAAACAAACAAACAAACAAACATAAAATCTGAGAGCCCTCCCCCCTTCTCTGAAGCCATGGAACACGGAAGGAAGTGCAGGCGGGCAGGTGCAGAGAACTGGGAGGGAGGAGGGCTCCAAGAAATTCCCTGCACCAAAAAAGCTTTTCAACAGAAACTGATAAATACAGGGCAATGGCAGCACAGGTAAAAACAAGGAGCAGTAGAGAGAGGCTGTGCCATGGAAAGGGCCTCCCTTCCTCCTTTTTTCTCCTCCAGCAACGCTAGCCCAAGACATGACTTGCCCCTTCCAGATCTAAATCTTGACCCCCAGGGCCTCTCTCTAAATTTCACTTGAAGCACTGTATGAGGCACACAACCATTCTTCCTTTGATATATCAGAAAAGAGAAACAGTGGTGATTTTGTCTACTATCACTGTTATCATGTGTGAATTTTTAGGAAGAAAAAGCTGAGTCAGGGAGTGCCACTGCTGTGTGTCTTCCAAGGTGGCAGAAATACCTCAGAACCTGCACAAGACAATAATAACCCACGAAAACTCAGGTGAAGGCACCAGCCTAGCCTGCCTCACTAGCTCAAGTTGTATGGTTTACATAATCATTAGCAAATTCTAAGAACCTCTCCTTGAGTATTGTGCAAAGATGGAACATAGAGATGTGAGGAAGGTCATGGCAGTAGGGTAAGATGGACTGAATCTGTTGGTCAAGAACCATGGCACAGGTGATTAAGGGTTACCTTGTACCACTGTCTTGGAAATGTAGCTTTGAGACACCAAAGATGTCAAAAGCCATCAATGTCCTGGCAGAAGGTGACAGGAAGAGGAATGCATGGTATTTATTAACAGTGGGAGCCTCCACCCTTCTTTAAGAACACCTCCTCCCTTGCCATCTGAATGGGGCCATTGGCACACGTCCTGGTGGTCCTGGAATTCCCCGAGTAGATTGGTCCACACAAATGGCTCCCTAAACCCATAAACAAAATGGCAAAACATCAAAGAAAACAAAAAGGAAAAACCCAGTTTCTGTCATGTAAAATTTTCTGGAGTTGGATGAAGGAAAAGTGGAGCTCAGAACCAAAGTTCAGGTGCTACTTCCTCTTTTTCTTGGGAGGTGCAGAGCTTTGTCTGGAGCCACGGTTGGAGCCACGGCCCGAACTATGTACAGATGCCTTCCTTTTCCGGCTCATACTTCGACTCTGTTCTTCTTCTTCCTCATAGCGACTTTCACGGTCCGCTAAAAGGAACGAAGGGGTGTTATCAGTTAGCTTTAGTCACCTAGTAAGTCCAGCTAGCATGAAATCTTTTTTCCTTGCATGGTGGGCTCCCATCCAGGGCCAAGAAGCATGCCTGGGGAACCAGAGCACTGGGGCACTGGGGCTGAGACAGCATGCCTAGCATGTGGGGCTGGGGACTGAACTCAGGTCCTTGTACTTACTTGCCAGGTTGGTGCTTATGCCTCTGGGCTATCTCTACAGGCCCTGAATTTTTTTGTTTTGTTTTCCTTTTTGGTGCCAGGGATTGAACTTGGAACTTTGAGCTTGCCAGAGCTGTTGAGCTATCTCCCTGCTTCCTAAGCATAAAATGTTATGGAGAATTCACTCAGTTACTAGTTACATGATATAAGGTAAACATTTGAATTTTGAGCCTTAGTTTACTGATTTGTAAGACAGAGAAATATGTACAAAATTAAAGAAGCTATTTTATGCAAGGTACCTAACATGGTATTGGGGATATGTCAGATAATAAATATTTCTTCTTAGAACCAGGGAGATAGCTCCGTGGCACAACTGCCTACCTGGCAAGTACAGAGTCATGAGTTCGAACCCTGGTCCCACAAAATAGAGACAGATAAATATTTCTTTATCTTGCATTTGCAGTTTGGTTTCAGAGTAACTAGATAAGGATTAACACTGTATCAACATACATACCTACCTTGGAACCTTACATAACTATATGGTATATTGACTACAGGCACACCAGAGGCTTGGGCAGAGAAAAGCACCCGCCCACTCACATACTACTTTAGAGTGTAAGGATACATTCCAGACCTAAAAGTTATAGCTATGGCTTCAAATCAGATTTAGAGAGCCAGGGAGATAGCTCAGTGGCATAAGTGCCTGCCTGGCACGTACAAGGTCCTGAGTTTGATCCCTGGTACCAAAACTTAACAAGAAAACACACCTAAATGAGATTGATAGTGGTTTCTGTTGTTATCTCATTAGGCTACTAATACTAAAACCTTAAAATATAGAAATGTATCAGAAACTTGTTTTTGTAATGACAAAGTTGGCCTCAAATTCCCAATCCTCTTGTCTTAGCCTCCCTACTGTTGGGATTACTGACATACCACCACTCCTGGCTAGAAATCTATGCATAAATAAATGGGTGAATAAAATAGCAGGCCAAATAAAGGAAACAACATCTCTTTCTAACCTTTTCGGGCTTCTTCTTCCAGTTCATCCCAATCTTTCCCACTTTCTTCCTCACTGCCCAATGATTCCTTGGAGTAGTCTGAAAGAACATCAATTGTAAGTCAGTCATGCAGGAATGGAATCACAAATTTTTTTTCCTTTGAAGAGTTCCAGAAATAACATTAGAAAGCCACAACAAATTTTTTTGTTGTAAAACCTAACCGGATTCTTCTGCTTCTGATGAATAATCTTCATCACTATCTTCCTCTTCCTCTTCATACTCATCCTCTGAGGGGTTGAATGTCTCATCTTCGATTTCAGACTCTGAATCCCCTTCCTCGGCATCACTCCCCTGGTTAAGTTAGAGCATAGTACTATTTATTTTATTCACCTTATAAAAAATTTACCCATTCAGTATCTATACTACTACCAGTCCTCAATGACCAAAAAATAAAATGACTGGTCTCATTACTGGTAAGGATTACTGGTAAGGTACAATTTACTAGATCCTTTAACATGCAGTTCTTGTTTTTTGCCTTTGTTTTTTCTCTTCTTTGTGCTAGGAATTGAACCTAGGGTCTTACACACATCAATTTGCATTGTGAATACGAATTTCATCCTTCCTTGTTAAGAGAAATTAAGGACCTAAAGACCCCATAATAATGAGGCAAAGGTGGGAAGACTATTGCTAGCGGTACTCAGTTCTCCTTGCTGTGTCCCATGTCCAGTGGATGTACCAGCATTCCTGCATCATAACAGGTTGCTGTACCCTGTGTAGCTACCTGGAGGGTACTCTTATTTTGTTCTTAAAGCCCTAAGTTCCCTGAGATGTCGCCAAAACTCCCTGTACCTTCTAAAGCTTTATAGACAGTATTTTATTAAAGTATGACACAAAGGGGCTAGGGAGAAAGCTCAAGGGAAAAGTGCCTGCCTGGCAAGTGCAAGCAAAGTCTTGAGTTCAATCTGGTTCTGTTTTAAAAAAAAAAGGCACATAAGACATAGTATATTTATAGTTTAGACTATAAAAATTGGCATTTTTCTGACTATCTCTGAAATCTGTTGTTTTTCACAATTTGTGGGTACTCTAGGAACAAAATGCCTGCAGATTTCATTGGTCTACTGTATCTATAAGAGTACTCTGAAGACATGGCCATACCAAGCTGTGTTCAGTGGTTCTCCTGGCTGCTCTGGTCCTCATGTTCTATCCCTAACTGCTTGAATGGTAGCAGGCAGCATTGTATTCCAGAAAAGAAACCCCACACTCACGCACCTCACCCTCAGGTTCCAGGAAAGACCAGCCACCCTGCTCGAAGAAGCCCTCAGGGTCATCCACAATGGTCTTCATGATTTTGGTCCAATTGAGGGACTGTACTCCTTCTGTGTACTTCAGGTCACAGGAACTGAGAGAAGTGATATTTATGAAATCAGTATCTACCTTCTTTGTCTTTTCTGGAAATGTTCAGTATTTGACATCATTGGACATCTGCACCCCTGAAAAGCACATCATCCTCCCCTATAGGAAAACAGATGCTCTATACTCTGTGCCCCCAGGGTGTGCCTACCTGGCTGCTGTCTGCTCTCCTTAGCACAAACTTTGTACATAGAGCCACTTTCTGTCTGCTATAATCTGTCCCTAAGTTAAGGCGAAGTTCCTCTTCCTCCTTCCTTCCACTCCCCCTTAAGCAAGATTTCCCAGCCCTTCAGTCTCCACTCCTACTCCACCATGCTTTCTCCCTTCTTCCCCACTGATTCCATGCTTACTTATGAGTAACCTGAACTCACAACTCATAGCCACTTCTGAAACTCTTACATTTCAGCTCATTCACTCTACTATAATTAAGAAATAGGGACAACTTTTACTGGCCCAACATTTCTACTGCTTTACTATCTCTTATTTAGTCAATGAAAGATCAACTTGAAGTCCAGGGCACATTAAAAAAAAAAGTGTGTAAAATCTTTCATATTCAGAAAAATGTTTAAATAACTTTTTACTTGCTTTTGATCAATTGAAATAGGAAGTATGAAAACACACACACACACGCATACACGCACACACGCACAATAATGATAAAAATAAACCTTCACCATAAACCTGCCAGAGAACCACTGGCATAAATCTACTTTAGCAATAGTGTATACACTAAAACATCTGCTTCCAATCATAATGGAATAAATTAGATCTAGCAGCATCTTCTGATCTTAACTAGAAAACTAAAACAGGGAACAGTTTTTAGACACCAGATAAAAAGTAGCAAGAAAATATAATCCCTAAAGCATGGAAACAATAGCCAGGGATGGTGGCAAATGTCTGTATTCCCAGCACTGAGTAGACTGAGGAAGGAGGATTGTTCCAAGTTAGAGAGTGGCCTAGAGCTCAAATTCATGAGCTGCAAAGAGACCCTATCTGAAGAGACCTCCCACCCCCAAAAAAGGTTTTTTTTTTTTTTTCTTCTTCAGGGTCTCACTACTAACTCATAGTGATCCTCCTGCTTGTACCTCCCAAGTGCTGGGATTACAGGAGTGAGCCACCATGCCCAGACTCCATCTCCAGCTCAGTGTGCTCAAGAGGCAGGCTGGCGTAGCAGGCAGGGCCAGGAACCAAACCCTGGCCCCTGTGCTTCTCTAAACAAGCGCTTAATCTGCTGAGCTATACTGCCGGCTCCCAAAAAAGGTTCTGTTTCATAATTGCCTTTATTTTCTGCCTGAGGTAGATATTTTTTTTTTGAACTTTTGTTTGTTTACTTATTTATTTTTATGGCTGGTTCAGCCTACCCTGTGGGCAGGGCTGGCGCAGCATGTGGTGCCGGGGATTGAACCGTGGTCCCTGCAGCCGCTCAAGCTTTCCTAAGCAGGCACTTTAGACCACTGAGCCATCCTGCCGGGCCCCTGCCTGAGGTAGATCTTATGCTATGCTGGAATAGGGAACTCAACCAGAACCTCGTTGTTTCAAGGAGTTTTGAGACAGAATTTGAACAGGCTGTGTTTAAATGTGGCAATACACTAGTGGGACAGTTACACAGGGAGGAAGCTCTTCGGCTGAGGCCCCATCTATACACATGAAATGAATCTGGAGCAGGGCACAGAACCAGTACATCAGAAAAACCCACATCTCACACACAACTAAAAGTAGTTGCTGTTCCCAGTGGAAAGCTCTGGCAATACACAAGGTCAAGTCCCCAGAATAGAATAACGTCAACAGAGGCCAATCATCTCTAAAACAAAGGCTGTTTTAAATCCACACAAGTGACACCTGAGAACAAGCCTTAAGAACAATGAGAACCCAAATAATTTGTCTGTAACCTAGAATAACATAATATTTAAAAATATAGCACCCATAATGTGGAGTCATAATACACAGCAACTGACCACAAAATATCAAGCATACAAAGAAACAAGAAAAGAGCCAGGGAGATAGCTCAGTAGAATGTGCTTGCCTGGCAAGCACAAGGTCCTGGTTCAATCCCCAGTACCACAAATAAACAAATAAACAAAACCAAAGAAACAAGAAAGCAAAGCATGGTGGCACATGCCTATAATCCCAGTGCTGAGGTGGCTAAAAACAGGAGGATCACTACAAGTACCTGTATCAAATGCATAAAGAGGAAGAGGACTCAGAGAAAAGGAAAAAAATAGTTGAAGAATAATGGCCAAAGTATTTCCAAATGTGGAAAAACAAGAACTATATATATATATATATGAAGATAAATGATTTTTTATTTTTATTTATTTTTTGTCTTTTTGAGACGGGGTCTTGTACAGTTCATGCTGACCTTGAGCTCACTTTTGTAGCCCAGGCTGGTCTCAACTCGCACCAATCCTCCTGCCTCAGCCTCCCAAGTGCTGGGATTACAGGTGTGTGCCAACACGCCTGGCTTGATAAATGACTCTCAAGGAGAATAAACCAAACTGCAAAAAAGCATCCAATAAATTGCTAAAAACCAATGATGAATACATAAATCGTCAATCAACCAAGGGGGAATAAATGACAAGTGGTACAAAGTAATAAAGGTAGCAAAGGCCAGTGATATAGCTCAGTGATCTAAACTGCCTGCTTAGGCAAGTTTAGGCAGTCACAGGGGACTGCAGTTTGATTCCTGCACCATATGCCACGCTAGCTCTGTCCTTAATGCTGGCTTAGCCAGCCCAAAATAGCTCAGTAGATAGATTAAAGCACTTGCTTGATCAGATGCAGGGACCAGGGTTTGATCTCCAGCTTCCCATGCCAGCCCAGCCCCTGGGGCACATTGAGACAGAGATTGAGACTGGGCATGGTGAAGCTTGCCTGTAATTCCAGTACTTAGAAGGCTAAAAATAGGAGGATCACTATGACTCTGATCTGTGTAGTGAGACTCTGTACTAAAATACATAAAACATAAATAACTTTTTTTTTTTTTCTTGTTTCAGAACCTTTGTTTATTCACTCATTTTTATGGCTGGCTCAGCCCACCCCGAGGGCAGGGCTGGTGCAGCATGTGGTGCCAGGGGTCAAACCGTGGTCCCTGAAACTGCCCAAGCTTTCCCAAGCAGGTGCTTTAGAGCACTCAGCCATCCCGCCGGGCCCAATAACTTTTTTTTTTTTTTTTGTCTTTTTGAGACAGGGTCTCACTATGCAGTTGACGCTGGCCTTGAGCTCGCACCGATCCTCCTGCCTCAGCCTCCCGAGTGCTAGGATTACAGGTGTGTGCCACCACGCCCGGCCCCAATAACTTTTTTTTTAATAGCATACTTTTCAACAGAAACTATGCAAGTCACAAGATAACAGAGCAACATTAGCTGGGCATTGCAGGGCAGTACCCTGGGAAGCTGAAGCAGGAGGACAAACATGTTGGAGTCTAGCAAGGATACTTGTAACAACTACATGAGACTATCTCAAAAATAAGTTTCTAGGGCTGACGAGATGGTTCAGCAGCCTAAAGTGCCTGCTTAGGAAAGCTTAGGCAACCGCAGGGACCGTGGTTGGATCCCTGGCACCACATGCTATGCCAGCCCCACTCCCAGGGCAGGCTGAGCCGGCCATTAAAAGAAAAAAATAATTTTCTAGAAAGGGTCAAGATGTAGGTCACATAAAGTTTAAAACAAAGAATAGAGCCAGTGAAATAGCTCAGCGGTCTAAAGTGCCTGCCTGCTTAGGTAAGCTTAGGCAACTGCAAGGATTGCAGTTCAATTCCTGGCACCACATGCTGCACCTGCGCCATCCACAGGGCAGGTAGAGCCAGCTATAACATGAATGAATGAATGAATGAATGAATTTTTTTTTTTTTAAAGATGTAGGTCACTATGAAGGCTCTGAGTTCTATCCCTAGTACAACCATGGTGAGGGGAGATGACTGACTTCTCTTCAGAAAAATGCTTTAATGGACGAAAACCTTGACACAAATGTTTTTTCTTGTTGATACACTCAAACAGTACACAGTGACTCACTGTGGGAGTGGCATCTTAATATCTCATATTCAGCAAAACCATCTTTCCAACTAACTGAAATTTATCACACAAAAGAAAACCAGACAAAAACAAGTGTGGAATTACAAAGTGAAATGAACACCACCAGTAATGGCCAATATGGGTGAATATAGAGATATCCTCCTATCTTGTAAATTTAAAGGTTACTTTTGGAGTTAAAATAATGGAAGTATATAATCATAGTAATATATTAGCAGTAAAACATATGACAAGGAGAAATGGAAGCAAAAGATTCTTCCAGCACAATTGTGATGTGCTACTGTCTGGAGCTGACTATGGCATATCTATTTGTAAACTTCAGTTCAAATCATTTAAAAATCAAGAGTACAGGTAGTAAGCTAGGTATGAGATAAAATAAAAATACTACCATAAAAATAAGTCAAAAGGAAAAAAGAAAAAGCAGCAGCAGAATAGATGAGAAATGGCAAGATGGTAGATTCAAACTGAACCATATTATATTAAATGTAAATGATTTCCAACAATCCAATTAAAAGGCAGACATAAGGACCAGGGTTCAACCCCCAGCATGCCCTGCCAGCTCTGCCCCCAGGGTGCACTGAGTCGGGATTAAGACTGGGTATAGTGATGTACATCTATCTGTAATCCCATGGCTTGGGAGGTGGAAAACAGGAGGATCACTGTGATCTAGAGCAAAACAGGATCTAGAGACCCTGTAGACACTGTACTAAATACATTAAAAAATTAAATAACATTTTTTAAAAAGGTAGACGTACCTAGAATGGATTTAAAATCTAAATGTTAAATATAGCTGTCTCCAAGTAAGCTACTTTACATAAAAATTTGGTTGAGAAGCTGGGGATATAGCTCAGTGGCAGGTCACTTGCTCAGTATGTGCTTGGAATTGATCCTTAGCACCACCAAAAAACCAAAGGAAATAAGATACGTACATTCAGGGCGAAAAGAGAACAAAGATTCCATGCAAATACAAATGAAGATATAGCTGGATGTTTAGAGTAACAGCACACAAAGTAGATCTTGAACAAGCAATATAGTAATTTCAATATTCTTTAGCAGAAATGGTCAGGACCAGAAGCATTTCACATTATTTTTCAGATTGTGGGATATCAGCATAGAAATGAGATTTCTTGCAAATAAGTTTCAAGTCTAAACTCAGAATTCATTGTATACACACTGAAGTATTTTGGGTCAGCAATGAACTACCTACATCATGAGGCACAGGGAAGGAAATTTTACATTGTGAAAGGGTTAATCATCTGTTGATCAGTAACAGAACTTCAAAATACATAAAGCACAATCTGACAGATACAAAGAGAAATAAGGAAATAACTGTAGTATTAGATTTCAAAGTCATCTTAATTAGACAGAAAAGCATACAGGGATATTAGTTCAGTGATGGAGCACTTGCCTAGCATAGAGGCGTAGGTTCAATCTTTAGTAGCAACAGCAGCACCACACCCACCCACACAGAACGAATGAACATATATTCGATATTATCAGTTTGATATTTATCCTAGTCTTCATACAGAAATAGAACATCAATTCAACTCAATGATATAGAGAAAATTCTTTTATATATGTGCCAAACCACACAAATATCAACACATTTAAAGGATTAAAATCATACAAAAGGCCCGGCAGGATGGCTCAGTGGTCTAAAGCACCTGCAGGCAGCTGCAGGTGAGGGTTTGATCCCCAGCACCACATGCTGCGCCAGCCCTGCCCTCAGGGCAGGCTGAGCCGGCCATAAAAATAAGCAAACAAAAGTTCTGAAACAAGAAAAATAAATAAATAAAATAAAATCATACAAAAAATGTTCTGCAATCTACAGAATTTAAAAATCAATAATGTAGAGAACTTCCAAATAACTGATCTGATGGTACCCTAGGGCAAAGGGTGAAGAAAACTGATGAATCTCTAGCAAGACTGAACAAAAGACAACACAAAAAAAGATGCAGAATGGGCTGGTGATATAGCTTATTGCCCTAAGTTCCTGCCTGGCAAGCATAAGGTCCCAAGTTCAGAGTTCTATCCTCAGTACCACAAAAAGGAAAAAAAAAAGAGATGCAGATAAGTCAAAACCACAGAACACAGAAAACATAGGCCCAGATTGCTTCACTGGTATATCTGCTGAACATTTAAGAAAACACCAGTTTTCTCCCCAGAAAACTGAAGAGGTACCTTACTTTATGAGGCCAGCATTAATATCAACCCAAACAAGACAATATTAGAAATATTCCTTATGAATATAGATTTTTTTTTTTTTTTTTTTTTTTTTTTGTCTTTTTGAGACAGGGTCTCGCTATGCAGTTGAGGCTGGTCCTGAGCTCACTTTTGTAGCCCAGGCTGGTCTCGAACTCGCACCAATCCTCCTGCCTCAGCCTCCCGAGTGCTGGGATTACAGGCGTGAGCCACCACGTCCGGCTATAGATTTAAAACTTCTCAGTTCAACTATGGTATAATATAAGACCCAGGACTAAATGAAAGTGAAATAACACCACAAAGGGAGACTGACTCTGGGAAAGAAAAGCTGGCTTAAAACTGAATGGCAATAAACACAACTAACTATACCAAAAGTTGTACAATAAAAAATAGGTTGTCTAAAACAGTCAGAAAATTTCCTTATCATTTCTTTTTTAACTTCAAATTTGTAGGCTAAGGATAAATGAATAGAATAACATTTTCTATCCAATTATTTTCCTTAGCCAGTTTCAATGTTCCAAAGTTTAATTACCAGAGCAGGGAAGATACCCTGAGCTGAACTCAACACTTTGGAAATATTTATGATTTTTCTCTTTGAGACAGGGTTTTGTTTGTAGTTCAGGCTGGCCTTAAATATGTAGCCCACGTAAACCATAAACTCAGTGATTCTTTTTTTTTTTTTTTTTTTTTTGTGGGACCAGGGTTCGAACTCACGACCTTGCACTTGCCCAGCAGGCACTTGTGCCTCGGAGCTATCTCCCTAGCCCCAACTCAGTGATTCTTTTCCCTCAGCCTCCCAGTGCTGGGATTATATGCATGCACCATCATACCTAGCTACATTTATGATTTAAAAAAAAACCCCAAATGATATCTCAGCAAAGTAGGACTTTAGCTGATAAAGGACATCATATATACATATGTGTGTGTGCCTGTGTGTGTGTGTGTGTGTGTATACATATATATATATTTATTTATATTTATATTTATCTTTTATCGTACTACATAGTCAAAGACTATATTTTTCCCCACAAGATCAAAGACAAGGACATCTGCAGTTACAACTTTTTTTTTTTTGGTACCAGGAACTGGTACCAAAAAACTCATGTTCTTGTACCTGTACCCTGTACCCTGATACAGGTACCTGATAGACAGGTACCCTGATCTCATGACGTCTATCTGGCACTAGATGTTACAGTAAGGTAAGAAATGAGCAGAGTACAAAGGAAAAAGGAAAATTATCTGTGGACAAGCTCACTGCATGCATAGAAAATATTACACAACCTGCAAAAGCAACTAGACCTAATGAGTTTAGAAAGCTTGCAAATGAAACTTATTTGTTAGAAACAGGTTATCATTCAGAATCACTTGCAAAAGTCTGAAATGTTTAATAATTATTTTATTTTATTTTATTCTTATTTCAGAACTTTTGTTTGTTTGTTTATTTATTTATTTTTATGGCCGGCTCAGCCCGCCCTGAGGGCAGGGCTGGCGCAGCATGTGGTGCCGGGGATTGAACCGCAGTGCCTGCAGCCGCCTAAGCTTTCCTAAGCAGGCGCTATAGAGCACTGCGCCATCCCACCGGGCCCAAAAGTCTGAAATATTTAGAGATAAATTTAACCAAATAAACGCAAGAGCTGCATATCGACAAATATATATATTTTTAATTAATTAATCAATTAATTTTTGTGGTGCCAGGGATTGAACTTGGAAACTTGAACTTGCCAGGCAGAAATGAAAATTAAAACCACACAACTTTGTGGTACACCCTAAATACAACAGTTACCCTAATAAGACTGACAGGAGTCAATGTGACCAAGGACTGACCCTTAAAAGACTGCCCATTTTCCAGCCACACTGAAAAATGGTTTGGAAATTTCTTTTTTTTAGAATTTTTTTTATTTTTATTTTATTTTATTTTTTTCTTGTTTCAGAACTTTTGTTTATTTATTTATTTTTATGGCCAGCTCAGCCTGCCCTGCGGGCAGGGCTGGCGCAGCATGTAGTGCTGGGCATCGAACCGTGGTCCCTGCAGCCGCCCAAGCTTTCCTAAGCAGGCGCTTTAGACCACTGAGCCATCCTGCTGGGCCCGTTTTTTTTAGAATTTTTTAATTTTTATTTTATTTTTGTTTCAGAACTTTTGTTTGGACCAACAATGACCAAAAGATGTAAAGAAGGTCAGTACATAATTCTCAGAGGAAAAAGTAATTGAGAGGAGATACCGAGTAAGGGTGCATGCAACTATATAAGGCAAATGTTAACAGATATAAAAAATCAAATGAGCAATAACATGACTGTAATAGGGAAACTTAATGCCCCACTAACACAGTTAGATCAACCACATATAAAATTAGCAAAGAAATAATAAAACTGAACCAAATCTGTGAACAAATACTAGATCTTTACAGAGTGTTTCACCCAACATCAGAATACACATTCTTCTTAGCTGCACATGTGACATACTCTAAAATAGACCATCTAAGACTGGGGAGATAGCTCAGTAGTCAAAGGGCTAATCTGCAAAGTGTAAAGGCCTGGGTTCAATCCCTGGTACCACATCTTGAGATAGCCCTGAAACATAAGGTGCACCTTGCCAGCTGCAAACATGGGCATGGTGGTACATATTTGTAATCCCAGTGCTAGGGAGGCTGAGGCAGCAAGATCACTGTAAGTCTGAATTGCATAGTGAGACCCTGTATCAAATGAATAAATACATAAATAAATATCACCTACTAAAAAAAAGAACTTTTGTTTGGAAATTTCTTTTTTTGTGTGTGTTTGGAAATTTCTTCAATGTACACTTAATTGGGAAACCGAGCCAGTAGGATCACTGTGAGATCAAAGCCAGCCTAGACTACATAGTGAGTCTTACACCCCCCTTCCCAAGACTATGATCCTTGTCTTTTTTTTTTTTTTAACTTATGGCCGGCTCAGCCCAACCTGGGGGTGGGGCTGGTGCAACATGTGGTGTTGGGGATTAAACTGCGGTCCCTGGAGCTTGCTTAAGCTTTCCTAGGCAGGCACTTTAGACTGTTGAACCATCTTGCTAGCCCTGTGATCCTTTTTTGACACTTTCCTAAGTAGGAGCTCTATAAACATAAGCCACTACACTGAACTGTCCATAGATTAACTTATAACATATTTCACTTATATTTTTCTTTGTTTTTTTTTTTTCTTTTGGAGATGGGAGTCTTGCTATGCAGTTCAGGCTAGCCCCAACTCAAGGTGATCCTTCTATAATCCCTAGGGCTGGGATTATACCTCTGTGCCACCATACCTGGCCACACTTCAGTTATTCAATAAAAGGTTTGTGGGGAAAATTAGAGATCAGAGATTTACTTACTTCAACCATTCCTTGATGGGGTCCAGAGAGGCTACAGGAATGGCATTGATCATTGTCACTTTCTTGCTGTAGTCTTTGTAGACAATCACCATATCAAAGTTCTTCAGATGAAACTGGACTCTCTCAAAATGGATCAGCTCCACTTCATCCAATGTCACCACAAAAGGTGGCTGTTAGATGGAACTGGATCATTATTCTTACCATAGAACTATTTCCTTTCAAATATTTTCAGGATTTAAATCATGACACAGACGACTAAGCCATTATTTGTTGTTTTCTAAAGATGAAGCAGTATGACATACTAAGAACCCCAAGTAAAACCATTTGTGAGATCAAATTCTTCTTTCAAAGAAAATGTATTAAAGGAACTTATGTAAAAAATAGGTTTTGGAAAAAACCCCTACATTTCTAAAGAATTTTTCTTTTTTGAGACAGGGTCTCACAATATAGTCTAGACTGGCCTTGAACTCATGACAATATTCCTGCATCAGCCTCCTGACTGCTGGGATTACAAGTGCACTGCCACGCCAGGCTATGTAATGAGTCTCAAGTCTAACTTCAGTATCAAAAAATTGATCATCAGAATAATTAGGAGCATAGCACCAACCCTTCTACTTTTATTTTTCCTAATGATTTTCTTACTCAACAGGAGATAATGGGCCAGCCTCAGTGGATAAAGAACCTGCAAGCAGGCACAGGGGCTTGGGTTTCAATTTCTAGGCCTGTCTGCTTGCCTAGCCCCGAGGCACTGCTAAAACAGCAATTGAGACTGGGTGTGGTGTATGCTGTAATCCCAGCTCTTGGGAAGCTGTAAATAGGCAGGTCACTATGAGTTGGATCTAGTAGTGAGACCCTGAACACCCTGTCCCTGTAGACCCTTCCTTAAAATACCAAAAAAAAGAAAGAGACAAGAAGGTATTGCTCAGTGACACAGCATGCACTTAATCACAGACTTTGGGTTTGATCCTCAGCACAAAAACAAACAAAAAACCCCCCCACAGATTTTAATAAAAGAACCAGGTAATACAAACCCATTCCGTAGCATTGACCAGCGCACTACTAGTGGGCTGAAGGAGGCAAGTACTCCTGTAGGGAGCTCCATTAAATCTGAAAGAACAAAGGGACGAGTGGGCACATCACAGGTGACACTGCTTCCCTTTCCTTAAGCAAACACAGCTCTACACTAACTCGAGACTTGTGTCTAGGGGAAACCTCTCCCGAGTCTTAGCCACACACAAATTTACAAATTTTTAAGAATGACTGGAGCCTTAAGGTTAATTATCACAGAAAAGAGGGGATGTGTTCACTTATTCTTAGGAGAGGTTCATTTTTTGGTTTTGGTGCAGAGGACTGTTTACTTATTCTTAAATAAGAATAATTTATTTTCCTAAAATGTAGAAGAGAATGATACTTTAGGCTAAAAGGAGATTTTGTTACCCCAAGTCCCGAAAAGGCACTTCAAATTCCAGTTCCTCCTTTGTCAGAGCTTCTACTTTCTCAATGAAATTTTTAAAGGCAGTTTTCAATTTGTGCCTCATTTCTCGTTCCATCTATAGAAGAAAAAAAACAAAAAAACAAAAAACTAATTATAACTTGCAGGGCATGTCTTAAAAAGTATCTCCTCTGGAAAAAGTCTAAAGTGCTTCTGTATTCTTTACTTCTCTTAATTCTGAAGCAAATGTTTATGCAGATATATACATGCTACGGAAAGACACCAATCCCTAAACTATTAGAATCTATAACAAGTCTGTTGCATTTTACCACATGAGCATTTGAGTTGCTGTACAGAGATGAGGAGTTTGTGTGAAATACAATACCTGAGCTTGATCTGGCCCTCTCCTACCTCACTACTCTGCAGAGACAATACTCAATGCCACGGACCTGCTCAGCATAGAGGTCATCTCGGTCATGCATGTGCTGGTGTTTCCCCAAGTCTGTGGTGATCTCCCCCACTTCTGTGTAAAACTGCACATCTGTGTGTCGCTTCTTCCCAAACATGATAGCATTCTGGTGGCATAAGAGGAAGAACAATAATGACATCAGAAGAC
>PVJA010005901.1:19482-76578 GCA_004027025.1 Myocastor coypus
TTACAATGCATGAAACACAGAGCTAGATTGGTGAGATGAGCTTTAGGAGGCTTAGATCAATTGCCTCCAACATTATAAGCTTCACTGGTAGCCCACTGCAATTGCAGCACATTTGACTGTGTATGCATCTGCTTCCTCTTAGTTCAAAGAGAAGAATTTTCTTTTCTTTTTTTTTTTCTTCTTCTTAGCAACATCAAGAGGGAGGTGGGTCATGCCCACACACTCAGGACAATATGCAATGTGTCAACTTTTAAAAAAAGAAAAGGGGGAAAAAAAAAAAGTAATGTTTATTGAAAGTGTTAATGTTTGTTTGATCAATCTTATATACCTATATCTATTAAGCTAAACTGATCTGATGATGAAAATATGTAATATAACCATCGTTAAATTTAAATAATAAAAATATTAAATCATGAAAAAAAATAAAGCATAACTTTAATTTCAGAAAACGGAATCTGGTGGAATCTTTTAGGTTTTGGCTGTGACTACAACCCACATGAAGGTGACAAACAGGTTCAGCACCTTCTATCTGCCAGGTGCTATAAGCTTTATAATCATATTCAAAATTCCTGATAATCTTGTATGACATTGATTTTAACCACTATTTTATACAAAGTTAAAAATAATTAAATATTTGTCCCATGAGATTGTAATTATAGCCAGTTAAGGAGGTATACCTTAAGGTGAAAGTGCAAGACAATAATCATCTCTCCATCACAGGGTTGGAACAAAGCATGCTTAATATTATTGTACAAAATATCCACTTTGTCTCCTCGAACAGAAGTGAAGCGGAAACCTGGGGAAAACAATCAGGCAGTATCATCAGACTGAATAAGAGACACTGTATTTCTTCTGACTGATCTGAAACAGGATCAGAGGGAATGCCAGTAACCGTACAAAACATCCCTTTCTTCTGGAGAAGCAGCCACATAAGGAAATTCATCCCCACTGTTTCTTGTCATATTGCATTAACTGATGTGCTATTCCTGCAAACACAGAGGTGCATGACAGCACTTGTACACACCGTTGACATGGGCCTCCAGGGAGCCCTGCATCCTCTTCTGGGCAATGTTGGGGCGGATGTAAAGATCTTTCAGTTTGGGATTGCTCCGGTTTAGATTGATCACCAGTGAGTCTTGTTTCACAATGCCCTATGTGGTAGGAAAAATGTGAATCCTCATGTATTTTTCATCTGTTCCCTAAAACACATTTCCTTTTTGAATAAATGTGACATTTATTCCAAGGCTCACCTCCTTTTCTTTCTCTTCTGCTTCCCGAGTCTTGTAACGTTTCTGTACTTCTTTTATAATTCGGAAAGCATTCTGAAGGTTCAAGGCTGGTACAGTCTGTTCTCCAGGTGCTTTCATATTTGAGGCACGGTATGTACTGCCAAAGGGGAAATTGTTTTTGAGGGACCAGGGTTCGAATTCACGACCTTGCACTTGCCAGCAGGCACTTGTGCCACAGGGCTATCTCCCCAGCCCCTGGAAAATGTTAGCATTTTATTTATCAAGCCAGGTAACCTCTACCCATTACTGTATTTTTAAATTTTTATTTTAATTAATTAATTAATTAATTAATTTTTGTCTTTTTGAGACAGGGTCTTGCTATGCAGTTCAGGCTGGCCTCGAGCTCACTTTTATAGCCCAGGCTGGTCTGGAACTTGCACTGATACTACCTCAGACTCCCAAGGGCTGGGATTACAGGTGTGCACCGCCATGCCTGGCTCCATTACTGTATTTTGTAACTGGTTTATGCTCTCTGAAGAGAAAAATGTAGCACTAAATGGCAAGAATATTTAAAAAGCTGAAAAGAATTTCCTTCTCTATTAGAGATCATAGCTAACGCACTGGGGCTAAAAGAAATCAAACTTATTTTTCTTCTTTTTTTAGTAATTCTTTTAAAAAACGTGTTCAGTACAGGGTCTACAGGGCTTCACTACACAGATCAGACTCACTGCAATCCTGTTTTCAGTGTCCTTATGTGGGCTGGGATTACAGGCATGTCACCACACCCAGCATCAATCAGTCTCAGCATGTCCTAGAGGTGGGACTGGCAGAGCACACTAGGAATCAAATCCCAGACCCTATGCCTGTCTAAGCAGGTGCTTGAATCAGCTGAGCTATCTGGCTGGCCCTTATTTTTTAACTCTTGCATAATATCCTCTAATGTCATCTCATTCCACATCAAGAAGTAACAGAATCCAATGTGGTACGCAACTTGAGGATTCTTTTGAGAAATTTGCAGAATAGGTATAAAATATTCTCATGAAGATTCTACAACAGGGTCCATCCTCAAAATAGCAGACAGTTGGTCAAATAATCCCAACAATGGCCCCCTAATGGATGGTGTTACCTAGGCAGGGGAGGACAGAACCCAGGGTGTGAAATGTTCCTGAGAATACCACATCAATTAGCAGGGATTTAGGGATGGTTGAATCCCCAGACACTTACATTTCCTTCACAAAAGTGGCTTCAGGATTGGGGAAAATGTTGCCTTCGTTCCTGCCCAGTGCACTGCCTGGGCAATAGAAGTTGATTCGCAAGTAAGTATAGTCTCCTTCTACAGACATACTTATATTCTGTTCAAAGAGAAAAACCAAGAACAAAAGCAATAAATTCCTTTTTTTTTCCTAGACAATAGTTACAGAGATGCAAAAATTAAGTTAGGAATTATGGACTGATTGCCTTCTAAGAATTTACACTTAAATCTTTATTTGACTCTAATAAACATACTTAGCTCTGCACATGTGATATTAGGGATTAAAATGAAAGTCTCAACACTCACAATGTGAGCTACAGGCTCTGCCACTGAGCTAGACCTGCAGCCACTTTGCTATTTTTGTTTTTATAAACTGTGAGTCATAGCCGGGTGTGGTGGCACACGCCTGTAATCCCAGCACTTGGGAGGCTGAGGCAGGGGGATCAGTGTGAGTTCGAGACCAGCCTGGGCTACAAAAGTGAGCTCAAGATCAGCCTGAACTGCATAGTGAGACCCTGTCTCAAAACAAAACAAAACAAAACAAAACAAAACAAAACAAAACAAAACTGTGAGTCATGGTCTCATTAAGTTGCCTAGGCTGGCCTTGACTCAATCTTTCTGCCTCTACTTCCTAAGTAGCTGCGATTAAAGGTGTATGTGCTACCATTCCTGGCTTAGGTCATTCTAACATTTATTCATGGTACTTAATACTAAATGTAGGGTCTTTGCATGATCTACATTCCTAACTTTTTAAAATTTTGAGACATCTCACTAAACTGTCTAAGCTGGGTGGGATCAAAGTTATAATTTCTGTCTTGGGCTCTCAGTGCTGGGATTACCTGTGTCAACTACCTAATTTTTACATTATTGAATGTCTGTTTTCTAGAACAATCAAAAATGTTCACCCCTTCAGCTTGGGATGAGTGGAATTCAGGGCCTAGTGTGTGGTAGTGAAGTGTTCTTTCACTGAGCTGCATCACTGGCCCAAGAATCACTGAATTAGCTGGGTATGGCAGTTACACATCCATAATCTCAGCACTCTAGGGGAGAGGGGGAGGCTGAGAATGCAAGACAGAAAGTTCAAACACAGCCTGGGGAACTTAGTCACTTAGTGAGACTCTATTTCAAAATGTATTTTTGGTTTGTTCTGAGATAAGCTCTAAGTTTCAGTTGGCCATAAACTTTTGGCAATCCTTATCCTTGCAAGTGTTGGGATTATAGATTTATTGCACCCAACTCATCTTAATTAAAAAAAAAAAAAAGGTGGAGAAACAGTTTAACCTGGATTCAACCTTCAATCCCTGGTACTGCAGGCACGGAGGCAATCACTGTATTTTTTGGTACTGGGAACTGAACTCAGGCAGGCACTGTGTGACACTGGGAATTGAACTTAGGCAGGCACTGTGCCACAAGCTATATCCTTAGCCCTGAAGTTTTTTTTTTTTTTCTTCAGTACCAGGGATTGAACTCAGGACCTTGCACTTGCCAGGCAGGCACTTGTGCCACTGAGCTATCTCCCTGGCCCCCTGCCCTGAATTCTTAAAAGTATCTGGTGCATATCATAGGTTAATAAATGATAAACTAAGATTTAAAAGATGTGCAACTTTTGTTTCTAGTTGGGCTTTTTTTTTTTTTTTTTGTCTTTTTGAGACAGGGTCTCGCTATGCAGTTGAGGCTAACCTTGAGCTCACTTTTGTAGCCCAGGTTGGACTCGAACTCACACCAATCCTCCTGCCTCAGCCTCCCAAGTGCTGGGATTACAGGCGTGAGCCACCACGTCCGGCTAGTCGGGCTTTTTATAGAGGTAAAGTGGAAGGAAAATTAGAGGAGATAAAGGAGAGAGGCAAGAGGAGAAAGCCAGTGAACTGAAACATGGAAATGTGAAGAAGTTGGGGAGGACATGGTACTTACGGTAAGTACAACTAGCAGTTTAAGATACAGTCTGGAAGACACCTGATGTAGCAAGTATTAGTACCTTGATGGTGGCGATGTGAAAAGGTGTTGCAATGCCAAACACTGGCATTATTACAGTCTCATACTTCTTATCAATATAGATCTTCATTTCTCGAATATGTGGTTCCTTAGGCATCAGAGACGGGTTTTTATAGGACACATTAGATTTGCGAGCCCTAGAATTAGATTTAAAAAGCCCTGAGAAATGTCTGCCATCATACAGTAATCCTACACCACCTTTTTTTTTTCCAGAACTTTTGTTTGTTTATTCATTTTTATGGCTGGCTCAGCCTGCCCTGAGAGCAGGGCTGGCACCGCATGTGGTGCCGGGGATCGAACTGCAGTCCCTGCAGCCACCCAAGCCTTCCTAAGCAGGCATTTTAGACCACTGAGCCATCCTGCTGGGCCCCACCTACACCATCTTGGCTGCTCAGTGTGAATGCTTACTTCTGAATCTGCTGCTCTCCCTTCTGCTCAGTCAGCCGCCTTTTTGCTTCTTCGTTGAGCTGAGCTGCCAGCTCTTTCTGATGTGCTCTTCGCTTCTCTTCTGCAGTCATCTCATTCTAGTGAGGGAAGAAACCAAGTTGCCATAACATGCGCATCATATGATACCATAATTTAAAAGAGCAATAAACTTACTCGTGTTCTTTCTGTAAGTAAAGCTGCTCGAGAACCTCGCCCCAGAAGGTCTTCTGCTTCATCTTTTTCCTCTTCCTCCTCTTCCTCATCTTCATTCTATGGGAAAAAGTTATTATAAGAAAAATCAAATTTAGCTTTTTCTTTTAATTATTATTATTTTTATTATAGCTGGCTCAGCCTGCCCTGTGGGTGGGGCTGGCGCAGCATGTGGTGCTGGGGATTAAACTGCGGTCCCTGTGGTTGCCTAAGATTCCCTAAGCAGGCACTTTAGACCACTGATCCATCTCGCTGACCCACCATATTTAGCTTTTTAATCTTGATTAACTACTTCTTCGCTGTATTGAAACGTGTAGTGTTTCTTTGTCCTACCTTTAGGAAAATCCCCACATTCTTTACTTTCTTCTTCACAGAAGTAAGAACTGTAGCTGGGCTATCCTAGAATAAAATAAGAATGTAGACATCAGTTTAAATGAAGCACATCCCACACCAAAGCTTACTATATAGTTGGACAATGCTTAGTACCTTCTGAATTCTAAAATACAGTAGTTGAAATTAAATAAATATAACTTTGACTTTCCTGATTCCTCATTAAGAATTATAATGTGGGGAAGCAACATTAAGGCAATTGTGAAGAAATACAGGTTGATTTGAAATCTGGCTGGGTAACTTTCCAACAACTGTCAGGTTACTTAAACATCTCAATTTTTTCAGTACCTTTATCTGTGCATGGGAAGAGTATAGTATCTACTGCATAGTGGAACTGCAAAGAGTCAATGAGTGAACATGTAAAATGGTTAGCTCATGATAAAAATCACTAATTTTGCCATCATTATTAAAAATCAGTTCTTGCTAAGAGAAAGACAACCATAAAGGACTGTACGCTGTCTGATTTCACTTACGTAACAGTCTAAAACAAGCACATCTTTAGACATAAAGCTACTGGTTGAGCTTAGAGGATCTGAAGGGGAAAGAAGAAAATAGGGATTCACTGTCTGTGGTTTCAGAGGTAATACATTAAATTATTCAAAATGTAAAACTGGAGTGTTAGTTGCACAACTGTAAATATATTAAAAATGACTAAATTGTACATTTAAAAAGTAATACATCTTAACTGAATGAACTGTATGATATAGTATGGCCTAAGAAAGCAAGCAATTTTTACTTTTTTGAGGCAAGGTATGTACTTCAGGTTGGACTTGAACTCAAAATGATCCTCCTGATCTCAAGTGCTGGGATTACAGATGTGTAAAGTCCTAGCTTTTTTGGTACTAGGGATTGAACTCGGGACATTACACTTGCCATGCAGGTCCTCATGGCACCGAGCTATCTCCCTGTTAATTTAAAAAAAAAAAAAAAAAAAAAACTGTGGCTGGCTTAGCCTGCCCCAGGGAGAAGAGAGTAGTGTGGTGCTGGAGATTGAACTATGGCCCCTACACTCGCCTAAGCTTGCCTAAGCAGGTGCTTTAGACGGCTGAGCTGTTTCACTGGCCCCAAATTTTTAAATAATTTGTTGTCAGCATCATGGAGACAGCTCAGTGGTGTAAGCATCTGTCTAGGAAGTGCAAGGTTCTGAGTTCAAGCCCCGGTACTGCCCCCCCAAGCTAATAATTTATTCTCAGAATTAGTTCCAGGTAGTATCAAGCAGTTTGCTTTTAATTATTCCCAGTATCTGGGCCATGATTTCGATTCCTACCTAAATTAGCTCAGGCTCATTCACCATTTGCCTTATCTAGAATTAACAAAGGTAACAACAACAGCAAACGCTGTAAGTTTAAAATTTGCATCAGTCAAGTGTGGGGGTTAACCCCTGCAATCCCAGCACTCAAGAGCATGGTTAAAGCTAGGAGGACTGCCACAAATTTGAGGCTAGCCTCAGTACATACATAGTGAGATCATTTCAAAAAAATAAAAAATCAGGAACAACCAAAAAATTATGCATCAAGTCAGCGAACATAAAAGATTTAAGAAGAAATACAGGGGCTGAGGAGATACCTCTATGGCACAAGTGCCTGCTTGGCAAGTTCAATGTCATGAGTTTGAACCCTGGTCCCGGAAAAAAAAAAAAACAAAAAAAAAACATACCTCATCCACAAGCACTGTGTCACCAATGAAGAGGGCATAAGTTTTTTCCTCTGGTTTTTTCCCCTCCTTATTATTCAAGTCAGAGAATCCCAAATTGATGCTGAAAACCATTCCTACAATGGCCAAACAAGGATCAGTCTGGTTATGAAAGCAGGAAAAGTAATAAGATTTATCTAAAAAAAGGAGACAAAACTAAAGTGTATTACTCAAAACAGTATTTTCTTACTACAGGGAAAGTGAAACTTACCCTTCTTCAGTTTATACTGATTTTTACTATTGATTACTAGAGAGCCTTCACGGAATTCAATTCCCATCCCAAATCTGAAAAGAAACAAATAAAAACATAAGAATATGCTAAAATTTCTCTACTGTGGGTCAAGCATAGTATTACTACTGCAGTATTCTTTTGGTACTAGGGAGCGAACCCAGGGCCTTGAGATGGCAAAGTGTTGTGCTTTGGGGTTTTTAAAGATGAACAATACAGTAAAGGACATATTTTATAATAGTATTTCATAATGAATCACCCAAGAATCATATGTAAGTGCGAGAAATCTATCACCCAAGAATCATATATAAGTGCAAGAAATCTATCTGCACAGGGGCTAGGAATATAGCTCAGTAGAATTCAATTCACTGAGTTCAATACCTGGTTCTGAAAAAAGGAAAAATCTATCTGTACATAACACTAAAGAATCCAGCTGTTAGGATCGCAATACCCTGCATGAGTACAGCTGAAATCCTACAGCTCATAATGATGCCTCCCACAAGTCGAACAAGAGGTCTAACTAGAGCTCATGACAAAGTCTCATGTAGGCCTGCTTCCCAAATCTGCTAGAGAGGCCTAAAGGTCAGTGGTAGAAGCTAGAAAACCTACATCAGAAGGACGAAGGGTCTGTGCTAGCCAGCTGAGGGGTCTCAGCTGGAGCTAGGAAGCAGTGCTCAAGGTAAGCACCAGAGCTCTCCAAAAAGCAGCATCCTGAGCAACCATGAGGTTCTGAGTTCTTCCAGCAATAATGAAAGCCCAGTTTCCATCAGCAAGGCCAATATGACATGCTTCTCCATGGGGCTGAGCAGTGTATTATCTTCCCCTCTGGAATCAGGAAGTGATGCTCAAGATGAGGACCAAAGCTCCTCCAAAGTTCATCAGGAAAGCCAGCATGATAAGATCTCCAGCAGAACAGCACAAGAGAACTAGCAGCTTCAAACAGCTTTTCCAACCAGCATCCCTCACAGCATTTTTGGCAACTCCCATTTGCCTTTATGCTGCTGGCAACATTTCTCAGGTGGGGATTCTGCACCCAGCACCATGCTAGTTTAATTCAGCTCGGTGTAATTAAGTTGACAACCAGTTAGAAATTCACTACACAAGGGAAGCACTCTACCAAGGAACCAGATCCCTAATGTGTGCTTCAATTTTTAAGTAAAGCAGGCAGACATGCTAAGTGATTTACTCCTGCTGATCAGTTAAAGAGTCAAAGGCAGTCACTGGGTTCTAAGTAAGTTGTAAAATCCCATACTGAACAATTAAGTATCTTTCTGTATTATTTATCAGATCAAAATTTCATTTTGGCTTATTTACCAAAGTTTAAATTTTAATCTACTAGCCGGGCATGGTGGCTCACGCCTGTAATCCCAGCACTTGGGAGGCTGAGGCAGGAAGATCGTTGTGAGTTTGAGACCAGCCTGGGCTACAAAAGTGAGCTCAAAGCCAGCCTGAACTGCACAGTGAGACCCTGTCTCAAAAAAAAAAAAAAAAAAAAAATTTAATTTATTAAAACATCAAGTTAGGAGTTTTCTTATAAGCAATTTAGCAGAGATTATTAAGGAGTATTATTACCAAAATAGTAATGACTAGATTAAGAGAGAATTTTTAGTGGAACACTGATAACTAGATTCATAAAATACGCTATTGTTTTTCAATTGTTTTATACTTTCTTCTTAATTTCTTATGTTTTCCTTTTCTTTCTTTTGTTGTGGTACCAGGGATTGTACTCAGGACCTTGCACTTGCCAGGCAAGTACTTATTCCACTGAGCTATCTCCCTGGCCCAGTTTTTCTTTTCTTCTTCCAATTTTATTTTTTTATTATTATTTTTTTTGTGTGTGTTTTTGAGACAGGGTCTCGCTATGCAGTTGAGTCTGGCCTTGAGCTCACTTTTGTAGCCCAGGCTGGTCTCGAACTCGCACCAATCCTCCTGCCTCAGCCTCCCGAGTGCTGGGATTACAGGCGTGTGCCACCACGCCCAGCCTCTTCTTCCAATTTTACATGTATGTATGTGGTAATATGAATAACTGGTTGGAAGGCAACACTATGTATCTCAATAAATACTATAAAATTCATACCAATTTGTTAAGTGAAATTCTGTGTCACTTGTAATTTTATTTTTTTATTCTTGTTTCAGAATTTTTGTTTGTTTCTTTATTTATTTTTATGGCTGGTTCAGCCTGCCCCGAGGGCAGGGCTGGCGCAGTATATGGTGCCGAGGATGGAGCCACAGTTCCTGCAGCCGCCCAAGCTTTCCTAAGCAGGTGCTTTAGACGACTGAGCCATCCTACCGGCCCCGCAATTTTGTTTTAATTCTAATTTGTACCCTCTTTAGAAAAAAATGCTATCATCAGAGAAGGACAGAGACAGATTAGTTTTCATCTAAGGAGATTCCTAGAGTTTTGTCTCTCAAAATGTCTTCAGTTCTGTAACATGTAACTAGGTATTTTTCTATGTTCCTGGATAAAAAAAAAATGGCTTTGTTTTCTGAGTCAGGGTCCCAACTTGATATTCAGATTGGCCTTGAACTCACTAGGCAGTCCATACTGGCCTCAAACTCTTGGTAATGTCATTGCCTCAGCCTCTTGAGTGCTGGGATTACAAGCATGCACCATCAGGCTTAGCAAGAGTCAAACAAAAATTTAAGAAACATTAAATAGGGGGGTACTCCCAATCGGGACACCCGTCTCTCGGACAGGAGCTTTCTTTCCCTCAATAAATATATTCTGCTCATTACCTCCATTTGTTCCTAAAATTCATTCTTTGGTTTTAGACAACACGAACTCATCCCAGGTACTTTTCAGATGGGGATCGGTTTTCCTTATATCCTTTGGAGGTTCCCTCTTGGACATCATCCATCCCACATCAGTTTTTTCCTTCCTGTATCATTTGGAGTTTCCCACTGAGATCATTGGATCGAGGTATGAGTTTGCTTTTCTTTCATAAATTCTCAACTGGGACTTGCTTAGGTAACATATTTTATGCTTTACATGTTGATGTCTTTGCCCATTGCTCATATTTTGTCATCTCATATAGTTAAAATTGCTTATGTTTTGTCTCATATGGTTTTGTTAAAATGTTGGTCAAAATGTTAGCGGTAAATCTAAGTTAAAATGTGGAAATATTATAGGTTAACCTATTTTTCTAATAGGACATTTTATGACTGTTGTGTACTTGTATATGTTACATTTGAACTAGATGTTAAATGTACTAGTGTTCCTTGCTTGACTTTAGGTAGACAATAGTGCTAGAGAATAACATTAGTAAGCTTGCTGGTGGGGTTTAATGTAAACTTCTGTAAAATAGGAATTTTGAATCTACCTTAGACCTAAGAAAATATACATGCCTGTATGTGAAACACAGGACTCCTTTTGCCAATTAAATGACATTAGGTTGGCAACTGTTCTTAAAGACTTAGACGACAGGTTTCATGGGGACAGACTGGCTCTGATCCCCCTCTACATGCTAAAGGGAATGTCAGGCCTGCTCTGTTTCAGTTTCCTTGCTTTGACTTTACTCCTGATTTTCTTACACCTCTTTGTACTTTCCTTTTTAGAGGCATGTACAATTAGGGGAATGATACAGACTGTTCCAACGAAGCGAAGCCCTTAGAAAATGAGCGTTTGTTAAATGCTGAAGACAGGGAAGTCATTACAGAAAAAGGACACATACCCTGTCTCTGGGTCAGATGAGACAAAGGATTGTGCCTGTCCACGAGGTTACATATAAAAGCCATGTCCTGGCTTAGTGTTCTGGGCAAGTCTCTTTCAGGAGGCTAAACCTGAGACACAAGTGGAGAGAACAGACACCAGAAGAAGCTATCTCTGAAAGCAGCACATGTATGGGACCAAAACACATCTAAGTGCAAGGGAGGATCATAACCTTTTCTCCTAGGCCTAATTATTAAGGTGCATAATAACTAAGTTTGGGAGCCGGGCGTGGTGGCTCACGCCTGTAATCCCAGCACTCGGGAGGCTGAGGCAGGAGGATTGGTGAGAGTTCGAGACCAGCCTGGGCTACAAAAGTGAGCTCAAGGCCAGCCTCAACTGCATAGTGAGACCCTGTCTCAAAAAGACAAAAACAACAACAAAAACAAACAAACAAACCTAAGTTTGGGGACTTTAAAGCCTATATCATGAAATGCTAGGTAATCTTGTTCAGGCTTTTAACTATCCCTTGTAGAACTTGGACAAACAGTGGTTACTCTGCCAGCTAGTAAATGCTCCTCAAGCAGCCTTTTCAGTCCAAAAAAAGTAAAATAAAAAATTCTAGCTGGGCGTGGTGGTGCACGCCTGTAATCCTAGCACTTGGGGAGGCTGAGGTAGGGGGACTGGTGTGAGTTCGAGACCACCCTGGGCTACAAAAGTAAGCTCAAGGCCAGCCTGAACTGCATAGCGAGACCCTGTCTCAAAAAGACCAATAAAGAAAGAAAGAAAGAAAGAAAGAAAGAAAGAAAGAAAGAAAGAAAGAAAGAAAGAAAGAAGAGAAAGAAAGAAGCGAAAGAAAAAGACAATTGGGAACTTCCAGAGTTCATATATCTTTTTCTCTGTGACCTAAAACGGATAGTTCGATCTTAGATCTTTAGATGACTCTGATAAGTACAGTGATGTTTTTAGACAAATTATTCAGACTGGTCAATGTTAATCTTAAACCACACTTTGACTTAAAAGGTAGCATTATAAGTTGCTATTACATTTTGAGATAAATATGATTTTGCTAATTTTAAAGAGATAGCCAGCAGAACTACCTGTTGCCAGTAGAGGCCAAATAGTCAGAACCCTGCCAACCTAATAGCCAGGCAGGAGACTGGTTAAAAGACCTTTTCTAGTGTGTAGTCTTAAAGGTCTAAAAGAAACTAAAACCAAGCCTTCTAGGTATTTTAAATTTTAGCTATTTATCAGAAAAAAGATAAACATCCCTCTGATCTCTTAATGTTTAATAGAGGCACTGGTAAAGCATACTTTTTGAAATATTAATTTAATATACAGATGACTCTTACACATAAGTTCATCTCAGTCAGCTCCAGATATTAGAAGAGTTATAAAAGACAGCTTTTGCTCCAGACAACTCTTGATATTTTATAGGACACTAAGGAAATAATTTCCTATGGAAAGGACTGGGAAAAAAACCATGGAGAGAAAACAAAGGAAACAAATAATGGCTGCCTTTGTTGCAGCCTCAATAAAGACCCTAGCTGATTCTCTGGCCTCAAGAAGTGCTCAATGACAATGAGGTTCATCTGCTGACAAGATTCATCTGCTACTGCTGTCAAAAGCTAGGTCAGCCTTAAGAGGCCCACATGCCATGCCTTGACTGCCAAGGCAGCTGCTAGGAGTGAGACTACACTCTTGAGGTGTAAGGCCAGAGCTCAGACTTGGCTTCCTAGATGGTCCAGTAGGACTGAAGGGTACTGGGCCTGTCTCCTGCCTCTGTACAGACTGTTATCTCTATGGAGGAACCTGAGAAATCATGACTAGAGAAACCGAGCCTATTGCACAGGTCTCTGTTCTTCTCCAATCCTGAATTTCCTTCCAATTGTTATACTTCAATAGAAACAGACTTTAAAAAACATCTTGCTTTAGCTGTAACTAAGATGCTGCATTGTATTCCAGTTGCTAACTAATCAGAATTATACTAAAGACTAGTTTTTTTTTTTTTTTACAAATATATATTGTTCACGTACAAAGGACTTACAAGGTATTTCTATAGTTAAAACAGATCCCCAAGGACAGGTAATATCTTGTCAACATAAAGTTCTAAAGACACTGGCTACACAATGTTCAATAGCTTTGGACCTACGGACAGATTCAGGTCTTATATTTGTCACAAAACTCAGCCACAGCGTTGAAAAAAAAAAATTGTTGTTTCCTAGAAGATACCAAAACCCAGGTAATCATACATGTGCACCTACAGTGAATATGCCTGATTACATATAGATTCCTTTTGCTGGAATCCACTAGATTTTATCTATAGAGATAAAAGAAGGCCTCAGCTATCTATCTCATGCAGCGTAGTTGAACTGAGTCTTCTTGGGGTTTCCTGCCTCACTGCAAGGGAAGCTATTCTTCACGTTCCTTGGGCAGGGCAATCCCTCAAAGATACTTCCTCTATCAGCCTAATCTAATCCTATGTCAGGAAATCCACTATTGGGAAGTTGCCCTCACCTTCCTTGAGCAGGGCTGACTGTCAGAGGCCTTAAAACCAAAAAGTTATACATTGTTCACTGGGATCATTTTGACTGTATTCATAATTATCCTATTGATATTATTTGACCTATGTATGTTTCATAGTTTCTTTGACTTGTCTCCTCCAGATTCAAAGCTATATGCCTATCAAAGATAAAAATGCCTGGTGTCTATCTATTGAGGGCCTTTAGGTAGAACCTCTGGAGAATATCTCTGACTGCCGGTTCACAGCTATGATCCCTTTCAGCCTGAAGAAGCCAGAGTGGTCATCGTCCATAGTTCCCTCACGGCAGTTCCAGTTACTTCTTCAAAGGGGGGAATGTTGTAGGCAGCTGAATTAGATAAGAATATTATAGGCAGTCAGACAGGGACAGGCCCTCAAGGATGACACGGAAGACAAGGTGACTTTATAACTAGAGACAGACACTCCTGCAAAGTGGGCCAGATCTCAAGACATGAGTAAACCAAAGCAACTACATACTTCCTAAGGATGGGCATCAGGGATTGATATGCTAAGTATCAATCCCCTTGAAAGAGCCTAGAAAGAGTGGAGAGCACAAGCTCAATAGGTGGTATTCTTGCCAGCTTGCTACCTGATTTGCCTTCCCATTGGATCTCAATTTTAATCAATTTTACCTGAGCAATGGTGCTTGTAATCTCTCTGGTTGACCATAGTCTTTCTCTCACCTCAGACCCACCTAAGCGGGTTCCCAAGTCTTCTCTATGAAAAGCCTTGGAAGAGAGCTTCCAGGGGACTCCCACTCTGGACCTCCCTCCTGTCTCTCGGATAGGAGCTTTCTTTCCCTCAATAAATGTTCTACTCATTAAAAAAAAAAGGAAAAAGAAAAAGAAAAAACAAACATTAGATTAAATAAAAGCTTCAGAGCCAGGCATGATGGCACACACCTGTAATCACAGCACTTGGGAGGCTGAGGCAGGAGGACTGGTGCAAGTGCGAGATCAGCCTGGGCCACAAAAGTTAGTTCAAGGCCAGCCTGAACTGCGTAGTGAGACCCTGTCTCGAAAAGACAAAAAATAAAATAAAATAAAAAAATAAAAGCTTGAAATAAAATATTAACACATCCCAAAAGTATTTGATACAGAAATATGATGTAATTTGACTCTGGAACAGTTCTTGGCTATAACATTATACTGGTTGAAAAGTTTCTACCCATATATCTGGAAGAACTAAAATTTTTCCCATTTTCTCTGATAAAACCACAGGCTTGGCATATAGTTAAGTTCGCTATTACATAAACATAGGCAAAATCAATTTTTGCCAATCATAAAAGCTCGTTAAGTGACAATACACACTAAAACATACCCTAGATTTTTGGTAAGTTTGTTTAACAGCTCTGGCTTCTGCTTTTTAACCACATCCATGATAGCATTATACACATCACAGATCTTCACACCTAGAAATAAGACAGAAAGGAGACAAAATATTCTTCAGAAGCTACACTTGAAATAAAGTTTTTTTTTTTTGAGACAGGGTCTCACTATTTAGTCTAGGCTGGCCTTCAACTTGCTATGTGGTCCAGGCTGGCTCCAAATTTACAGCAGTCCTCCTGCCTCAGCCAATCAGCCAACCAAGTGTTAGGATTACAGGTATAAACCACTATGTCTGGCATTTAAAATAAAAACTATTAAATCCCCTAAAGCAGTGTTTCTCAAATTGTGAACTAAAGAGTGCGACATCAGAGATGACAGGCACTAGAAATTTATATTTTTTGGGCCTGGTGGGATGGCTCAGTGGTCTAAAGCACCTTCTTGGGAAAGCTTGGGCGGCTTCAGGGACCGCGGTTTGATCCCCGGCACCACATGCTGCGCCAGCCCTGCCCTAGAAATGAGTGCATAAACAAACAAAGGTTCTGAAACAAGAAACAAAATAAATAAAAAGAAAATAAACTCACTAAAAAAAATAAATTTATATTTTTAAATATGGCCTGCCCAGTCATTATCACTTAGCTGAAGAATCACTGATTCATGGACCGGGGAGATAGCTCAGTAGAGTAAGTGCTTGCTTGGCACTGGGTCCTGAGTTCAATCCCTGGGGGCAATGAATCAACTCATCCAGGAGAACTGTGCTTTAAATGAAATACTTCAAAGGATGACTAATGGGATATTATGTTGAAGTTATATATTTTGAAAATCTGACCTTTATAGTAGGCCCATTTCTGTCAGTGCTCAATGTATGAATTATTAAAACATTAGCCCTAATTTTCCAGGATCTAGGCTAGGAATGAGATGTCAAGTCAGAGTACACCAGATATAGAAGCCTCAAAGGGAACTTAATGTTCTACCTACAGGAATTTTTTTTTTTTTTTTTTTGTCTTTTTGAGGCAGGGTCTCGCTATGCAGTTCAGGCTGGCCTTGAGCTCACTTTTGTAGCCCAGGCTGGTCTCAAACTCGCACAGATCCTCCTGCTTCAGCCTCCCGAGTGCTGGGATTACAGGCGTGCGCCACCATGCCTGGCTAAACAGGAATTCTTGAGACTGACTAAAAGGTATCATAGAAGAATGAAGTTAGAAAGTTCTGGATGACAGGTGTTGGATGGGTTTATGAAATGGTTTAAAACAGAATTTCACTGATTCAATTGGGAATGTGGAGTCCAAAACAAAAGTGGAGTCAAGTTCCCTGGTTTCTTTTAAGGTAGTTTCTTGCTTAGGAGGGTTGCTTTCATTCTATTCTTAGGCTAAGATATTTGATATCTTTGGTATCCATTTAAAGTAGGGTTAGTGTAACATGTTCTGTTGGCAGAGCTCCTAGTTCTCAGATCTTTATAAAATGAAGAATACGAAAGTCAAGATGCTTTATGAATATATGACACAAAGTTCTAACAACAAATCAGAGATTTCTATAAACATTGTAAACCGCAATGACCATTCATTTCTGAAAGAAAAGTAGATTCAATATTTAAATACTAGTACAATTCAAGATAAATAGACTTACTCCATTTTTAGTATAAAAGTCTCAGGGATATAAACTTATATTAACACTAGTGGTATTTTTGTTATGTGATTTCTGAACTTTCTTTTCTAAGGCACCTCACCATGTCTTAATTGTTTTAGCAGCTCCTCTTGAAGCTGGAGCAAGAAGTTGTAATTTTCTTGAACTTCCTGAGAAGGGTCAACCATCAACGTGCGAACAAGATTGGAACAGTAAGATTTGAAGCGAATACCCATGGCACAAGTGATGGCCCCAAAATGCATATGATTCTTGTCACTAGAGACAAAAGAAGAAAGAACTGCATTATCAAAACTAACAAGTTCTTGATACCACTGGCACATAAGACCTATAATTAGTGTTTTACCCCAAGCTGTGTTTGAATACTAACTTAAAACTTAAAAAACTCTAAGAGGAACTGCAGTAAAAATACGTGATTAAACTTTTCAGATAGAAATTCAGGGAGATAGTAAGTACTGTTGTATTCTAACAGTGGAGGGATATAAATTATACACATTCTGCCCTAACACTATAGCCAGAAGTTACTTGACCACAAGCCCTTATCAATTGTTGGTTTGTAATTAGTCTCTTTGGACTCGCTAGAAGAAATCACAGCCTTTACAGCACTTCCTAAAATTTGAAGTATTTCCTTTTAGTAAATCTAATACCATTTAATTGATTTCAGCATATTTTGTATTTCCCAGCATTTTTAATAATTTGGAAAAATGCTTATAATCAAATGATAACATAAGAAATAATGCTGGCATGGTGACAGACACCTGTAATCCCAGCTATCTGATAACTGAGCAGAAGGACAGCAAGTTTGAGACCAGCCCAGGTAACTTAGAATGGCCCTTTGTGCAAAAAAGAAAGCCAGATAGGACAGTGCACACTTAAAATCTCAGCATGTGGGAGGATGACACAGGAAGATTATGAATTTTGAATCTACTCTAGGCTACATAGTAATTCCAAGGCCAGGCTTGACTACCTAGTGAGACACTGTGTCTGAAACTAAACAAAACAATGGGCTGGAGGTGCTCAGTAGTAGAACATTTGTCTTACCATGTGGGAGTTCCAAGATTCAATCTCAGTACAAAAAAACAGGAATAGTAATATCAGCTGACAGACAACTCAGCAAAGTCTAAAAAAAAGCTAAAGGCTACAATATTTAGAATATTCTTGGCAGGGGAGATAGCTCAGTGGAATTAAGTGCTTGTCTGGCAAATGCAAGGTCCTGAGTTCAATCCCTCATACTACCAAACAAATAAATAAAAAGAATATTCGTAAGTTTTATTAAACAGTTCTCATACTTACCTCACCACACTAAATTTGAGATTATAGCTGCCACCACTCTGAATGATTGGAGGGTAACACATTTCCACAGTAGAAGGGTCTGCCCCAGCTAGATATTTTTTCTCTTCAATGGCCTTTTCCACAGACTCAGCCAGTTTACTATGTCGAACTTTCTATAAGAGTAACCAGAAGTAAAATGATACTTACTATAGGGTGGGAAACAGATGTGAGTTGTTTGGACATTATTATGAGGATTCCATGTCCTAATGTGATTTGGGTACTAATACACATATATAAAGGAAATTTGGAAAACTGTGGGGAACTGATAGCTAGTCCAGTGATACTTAAGTAAAATAATGGGTAATCTCAAAACTCAGTATTGTTTTGAAAGACATCTGGCACACTTATCACCAAATTATTCATGAATTTTAGTTTTAAAAAAACAGCTGAACACACAACAAGACAGGTAGGCACTTATTACTATTCCACTGAAACACTTAAAAAGATGCCCCCTTCTCCAGTTACCTCATCTGCATCAACTATTTCCATGACTCTTTCCTTGAAGAATTTATTGAAAACCTCAGAGGTGATACTGGCTGCTTTCTTCATTAGGTTGAGCTCTCCATCCTCCTTTACAGCGATGGTATATGCCACAACTGCACTGATATCTATCTGCAATCATAGCAACACATTTTCTCACACTCAAATACCAAACTATGGAAGAAACACATCTCTCCACGTTTGTTATCACTTGGTTATTTAGCAAATTCCATCAGTAATCTGTGAGGTGTTCAAATAGTGTCTCTTTTTGATACTATGTATTGAACTCAGGACATGGGCCTGCCAGGCTGGTGCTTATACTGCTGAGCTAAATCCTCAACTAGTCTCTTCCTGAATAAATATTTAAAATAGTTTTTTGCAAGGTCATTGTTTAAAGAGGCATAAGCTATTACATGACTTACAATTATAAATTTTCCTTTCTAATTTTAATTCTAAAAGATTTTATAAAGGTTGAAGGAAGGTAAGTAGGAAGGCATGGAAAATGTACCAAAATTTATTCTGGACATGAGACTTTGCCTTTTCTTGCTATGTAATCAATCTGCAGGCTGGCCTTGAACTCACTATCTAGCCCAGGCTGCCTTCAAACTCAGTGCTGTTCCTGTCTCAGCCTCTCAAGTGCTGGGATAATAGGTGTGTGCCACTATTCAGGCTATAAATGAGATTTTTCTGAGTTTGCAACACTGAAGGGCGGGACTAATTCTTAAACATTTCATTTTTTTTCATTCTTTTTTTTTTTTTTAACATTCCATTTTCTGACTGGAAAGTAAAACTGAAACTCTTCAGCTAAAGGTGATAAAAACAAAAATACGAATACATGGTTTGTCTAAAACAAATGTTCTATAAGATCTGTTCTGGAGGCCCATACACTTCTTGTCTTTTCAACTCTCAATCTGCTGCTTTCCCATTGTATTCTTACTTTGTCAAAGCCCTCTTTGTTGAGGCAGTCATTCCAGCTCTTCATGAACTCTCCAGGGAATTTGTCTTTGCTGAATACTCCAATCTTCTTGCCATTCTTGCTTTCTTTAATAGCTTCAATCATTTTGTCGAAACTGTTCTTATTACTTTCATTCTATCAGTGCCATAGGGAAGAACAGGGGTCTGTTAGTTTTAGACTTACATACCTATGTTCTAAATAATAACCAGACAAGAATATTCTACACACCATGGAAAGAATAAGTTTTGCCCTAGTTTTCCCTTACCTACTTTTAAAGAGACTGTAATAAAGGTCAACACAAAATTTCTTCAGGAAAGCCGGGCACGGTGGCTCACGCCTGTAATCCCAGCACTCGGGAGGCTGAGGCAGGAGGACTGGTGCAAGTTCGAGACCAGCCTGGGCTACAAAAGTGAGCTCAAGCCAGGCGTGGTGGCTCATGCCTGTGATCCCAGCACTTGGGAGGCTGAGGCAGGAAGATTGGTGCAAGTTCGACACCAAACTGGGCTACGAAAAAGTGAGCTCAAGGCCAGCCTCAACTCTATAGCGAGACCCTGTCTCAAGAAGACAAAAAGAGGTGTCCCAAATTTCCTGGTCAAGGAGATTATGGGACCTCAGAGGAAAGGGATGAATGAACTGCAGTGCGTCTAAGGAGAGTCACCCAGAGAAAAACATTCTCTAAGGCTTTCACAGAAAGCAAAATGGGGGCTGGGGAGATAGCTCCGAGGCACAAGTGCCTGCTGGGCAAGTGCAAGGTCGTGAGTTCGAACCCTGGTCCCACCAAAAAAAAAAAAAAAAGAAAGCAAAATGGCCAAGCAATGGCCGTGACTCGTCCCAAAGGCTAACACTAACAACAGTTCTACAAAGTACTGTCTATGGTCTCAAATTTAATCCTGAGGGGATTTGACCCTGGAAGATACAAAAATAAAAATAAAAAATAAATTAAAAAAAATTAAAAAAAATATACAGGTCTTGCTTTGACTTGCCCTTGACCACCCAGCAAGGAAAAAATCCTTAATTACAATGCATGGAACACAGAGCTAGATTGGTGAGATGAGTTTTAGGAGGCTTAGATTCAATAGCCTCCAACATCACAAGCTTCACTGGTGGCACACTGCAATTGCAAAACCTTGGACTGTGTATGTATCTGCTTCCTCTTAGTCCAAAGAGAAGTATATTCTTTCCTTTTTTCTTTCTTTCTTTCTTTTTTCTATGCAACATCAATAGGGAGGTGGGTCATCCCCACACACTGCACTCTATAGAATGATTGTGAGGACAATATGCAATATGTCAACTTTCAAATAAAAGAAGGGGGAAAAGAAAAAAAAAAAGTAATGTGGATTTAGAAAGGTTAATGTTTAATTGTTTGATCAAGCTTATATACCTATATGTATTAATCTAAACTGATCTGATGATGAAAATATGTAATATAACCACTGTTAAATTTAAACAATAAAGGGCCCGGCGGGATCGCTCAGTGGTCTAAAGCCCCTGCTTGGGGAAGCTTGGTCAGCTTCAGGGACTGCGGTTCGATCCCCGGCACCACATGTTGCGCGAGCCCTGACCTTGGGGTGGGCTGAGCCAGCCATAAAAATGAGTGAATAAACAAACAAAGGTTCTGAAACAAGAATAAAAATAATAAATAAATAAAATAAAAAAAATTTAAACAATAAAAAAAAAAAAAAAAGACAAAAAGAGCTCAAGGCCAGCCTCAACTGCATAACGAGACCCTGTCTCAAAAATACAAAAAAAAATTTCTTCAGGTATTTTTATATGCTTAAGTGAAAGTACCATGTAAATTGACAAGATTATTTATCTTCATTTTCTTTTGTTTGGTATTTAGGGAAGGGTCAGGGTGTTCAAGGTTCTCAAGAGGAGATCAAATTCTAGTGATCTGCCTGTTTATAGCCTCCCAACAGCTGGGATTACAGGTGTGCCCCACCACGCCCAGTCTCAACTGCCCTCTGAGGGGGGGGGGGGTCGGCGGGCGTGCTGGTATAGCCAGTCTGGGGACTGAACTCCTGGCCCCAATGCCTGCTTTTAGGTGCTATAATCAGTTGAGCTATTTGACTAGCCCTTCATTTTCTTAAGGAAAGCTGAAGGGGCTGGGGAGATAGTTCAGTGGAATAAGTGCTTGTCTGGCAAGTGCAAGGTCCTGAGTTTAATCCCTAGTACCACCGGGGAAAAAAAAAAAAAACAAAACAAAACAAAAACCTGAACACATAGGCTAACAAAATTTGGAGAAAAAAATTGCTATTTATGTGGGTGGTATGACAAAAAGATCATATTTGATAAAAACTGGAAATAAAGTATATATAAATTTTTATACTGAATATGCACTTTAATCAGAAAATAAGAATATGAACAAAACATTTCAAAATAATCTTAATTATTTGGCATATATGAATCTTCCTTTTTTTTGGAGACAGCATCTCACTATGTAGTCCAAGGTGGCCTTGAATGCATTGTATCACCTAAGCTGGCCTAAACTTGCAGTGAACCTCCTGCCTCCATCTCCCAAGTGCTGGGAATATAGGTGTGCACTACCATGCCTAGCAAATTTTCTTAAAGATATTTAAGGTTATCTGCTCTGAATAAAGTACTTTGATGAAGCCAACACATTAACAGCCTGGAGAAAAGCCAGATAAAGTCAGTGTTCATTGGAATTACATAGCCTACTTAGTCTGCTGCAAAACTAACAGAGTTTTAGAACATTTTCTAATCAACAGTAAAAATTGGGGCCAGCAAGATGGTTCAGCGGTCTAAAGCGCCTCTTAGGCAAGCTTAGGCAACTGCAGGGACCACTGTTCAATCCCCAACACCACATGCTATGCCAGCCCCACCCCCCAGGGCAGGCTGAGCCAGCCATAATATATTTAAAAAAAAAAAAGGTAAAAATATGACAGAGCTTGCAATTACAATCACAATCAGCTACTATTCTTTTGCATCTCTGACCTTGAAACTTTCCCACTTATGACATACTGCTTGTCAGTTCTGACCTTTTCTCGTATAAGCAGAGTTATGGCAGGGGCTCCATTAGCATTCTCATTGCCCTTAGTGTTGGCAATCTGTTTCAAGAACTCCACTTTTTTCTTGCTGGCCATAAAGATGATTTTATCATCACAGAAGACCATGATTGTATCAGTTAATTCATAACCAAAGAGCCATGTCTATGGAAGAAAATAATAGTAACAACAATATTGACACATTAAAAAAAACTTATTAATACATAGAAATACAGTAAGACCCTCAGTTCATGAATGCTTTTGCTTGGAAATAATTTGGTTCTCAAAATAAGCATGACAAAATTTTGACTCCACTCATAAACTTCATGTCAGGTGACAAACACACCTGTGGCCATCTCTCCTAAGATCCTAAAACAAATTTAAGGTTATTAACCAAGGTATCAATGCATTAATAGATAAATATTTGGAGTTAAATTCAGAATAGCCCAGGGTGAGGTGGTGTGAATGTGGATATGACTGTGACATGCTGGGTCAGGGGACGACAATTCACTAGAGCTGGATAGTAGGTCATTATTTACCTTTTGCATTACTTTATCTTTTATACGCTTAAACTATTCATAATAAAAACCATCACATCTTGGGTACAATTTGTATTTCTTTTTTTTTTTTTTTAATTTTTATTTATTTATTTATTTTTCTTGTTTCAGAACCTTTATTTGTTTATTCACTCATTTTTTTATGGCCGGCTCAGCCCACCCTGAGGGCAGGGCTGGCACAGCATGCGGTGCCGGGGATCGAACCGTAGTCCCTGCAGCTGTCTGCAGGCGCGTTAGACCACTGAGCCATCCTGCCAGGCCCCTGTATTTCTTTTTATATGCATCTGCTATAGGCATACCTAGGCCCTTACATACGTTAAACAACTAATCCTTCCTCAGCCCCCGGACAGTTTATGTTTTCAGGCACTGTAGCACTGGTTTCGATTCTTTTGAGACAGGGTCTCACTGTCATATAGCTCCGGCTGATGTTATGTAGCCTAGGCTGGCCTTAAACTCAGTGATCCTCCTACTTCAGCCTTCTAAGTGCAAGGACTGTAGATGTGTGCCACCACCATTTTCTTGGAGTTGTCCAAGAAATTCTGTAGCTAAAGTATGAATGGTATATTTCACGGACAGCAGAACAGACATGGGAAAAGCCTGCGCTCCTGACTACTACACAAAAGAATTATCATTCCAACAAACTGTATTTAGATTTCTTTGTTAAATGTAATTAGATGTATACATATTTCTTTTTTTCTATATTGTAAACCAATGCTAAACCCAATTGAACAGTCATGTGATGCTGGAAATCTATGTGAATGGCAGCCATTATGAAGGACCTGAAGGGCCTGGCAGGATGGCTCAGTGGTCTAAAGCATCTGCTTGGGAAAGCTTGGGCGGCTTCAGGGACCACGGTTCGATCCCCGGCACCACATGCTGCGCCAGCCCTGCCCTCGAGGCGGGCTGAGCTGGCCATAAAAATGAGTGAAAGGTTCTGAAACAAGAAAAAATAAATAAATAAATAAAATAAAAAATTCTTAAAAAAAAAAAAAATGAAGGACCTGAAACATAGCTGGTGGGACTGAGAGAATTTTATGGTGGTCCTATAAATCACATCGTGGGCCTCCTGAATGCTGAGCATGTGCTCTGCAAATTAGTGCCATATCCAGACCCAGGAACTCAGTTTTAATGTGGCCACTACAATGCAGCAGATCATAAGAGTTGAAAATTAGGGGCTCGGCAGGATGGCTCAGTGGTCTAAAGAGCCTGCTTAGGAAAGCTTTGGCAGCTGCAGGGACCACGGTTCGATCCCTGGCACCACATGCTGCGCCAGCTCTGCCCTCAGGGCAGGCTGAACTGGCCATAGAAAGAAATAAACGAACAAACAAAAGTTCTGAAACAAGGAAAAAAAAAAAAAAGAGCTGAAAATTATATAAATCTCTCACCTGTAAGGCAGTTGATTTGGCATAAACAATTTCTTCATCAACACCCACTGATACAACAATTGCATCAATGCTGGCATACTCATCTTCTCCTTTCTGGAAAAAAACAGGTAATTTAGTTACTTTCTTTGCACATTAGCCACAAAGGAATACAGACATTAGTATTTGATGGACAGACAAGTACCATTATTTTCTAATAGAAATTCTAAGCTTAAGGTTCATGCTTGTCTGATGATCTCACCATAAGTTACTCTTTATTTACTGACTGGTTTCACAGATATAGAGTTCACGTGTAAGGGCCGGCCAGATAGCTCAGCAGATTAAGGCACCTGCTTAGGCAGATGCTGGGACTGAGGTTGATTCTGGGCATGCAGTGCAAGCTCTGCTCCCAGGATACACTGAGATGGTTACTGAGACTGGGTGTAGTGGGGTACACTTGTACTCCCAGTGCTTGGGAGGCTGAAAACAGGAAGATCATTATGAATGAATGTAGTGAGACCCTGTAGAACCTGTACTAAATAATTTCTTAAAAATCAGATGTAGGGGCTGGGGAGATAGCTCTGAGGCACAAGTGCCTGCTGGGCAAGTGCAAGGTCATGAGTTCGAACCCTGGTCCCACAAAAAAAAAAAAAAAAACAGATGTAATAAAATTAAAAGTACAATTTAATGTTTATAATAAACTAGTATATAACTACAAGCATTATCTAATTTTAAAATACTTTCATCTCCTTCCCCAAAATCCTGGCCATTAGCAAGTACTCTTTATCTTTCTCTGCCTTTTCTCTGTAGACAAGCAACCACTCTACCTGTCTCTATGGATCTACCCATTCTGGATATTTCATATAAATAGAATCATCACATGTGGCTTTTTTTTTTTTTTTAAAGAATTTTTTATTTTTATTTATTTTTTTGTTTCAGAACCTTTGTTTGTTTATTCACTCATTTTTATGGCCGGCTCAGCCTGCACAGAGGGCAGGGCTGGCGCAGCATGTGGTGCCGGGGATCGAACTGTGGTCCCTGAAGCCACCCAAGCTTTCCCAAGCAGGCGCTTTAGACCACTGAGCCATCCTGCTAGGCCACATGTGGCTTTTATGTTTAACTTCTTCCATTTAACATGTTTTCAAGGTTCATCTGTTTTGTAGCATTCTTTTTCTAGCCAAGTATTTTACCAGGTGCATATGTTACATATATCAATCTTAACATTAATTGATTGGATAGTTGGGTTGTCTCCACCTTTTGGCTAATTATGAACAGTGCTGCCATGAACATTTGTGTGTTCCCCCTTTTGACAGTGGGGACTAAACCCAGGATTTGAATGAGCTATACTCCCAGTCCTCTTAAAATCTGAGATATAATTTTGCCAAGTCACTAAGTTGCCCACACTAAGCTCAAACTTGTGATCTTCCTGCCTCAAACCTCTCAGTGCTAAGTCCAAAGAACTGTGCCACAACACATGGCATGAGTACAACTTTCCACGTGCACAACTTTTCTTGTATATATCTAGGAGGGGAGCTGCTCAGCTATATGGTAACTCCATGTCCATCTCACTTTTTTTTTGTTTGTTTGGTACTGGGAATTGAACTCAGGACCTGGCACTTCCTAGCCAAGCACCTGTGCTTCTGAGTTACATCACTTACTCCATGTCTAACTTCTTGAGCCACTAAATTGTTTCCAGTAACTACATTGTTTTAGGTTTCTAATAGGAACATATTAAGGATTCGATTTTTCCACAAGCTGACCAACACTTATTATATTTCTTCTTAGAGTATCAGACAGATATGAATTAGTATTTGACTATAGTGTGGATTTGCATTTCCCTGATTGCTAATGATAATGACACCATTATGTCTTTTTGGAGAAATTCCTATTTGGATCTTCAGTCTGATTTCTAGGTAGATTATCATTATATGAGTTGTAAGAATTTTTATGTTCTAGGTACAAGTCCTTTATCAGACATAATTTGCAAATATTATTTCTCATTCTGTAAGTTTCATTTTACATAGCACAAAATTTTCTAATTTTGCAGAAGTCAAATCTGTTTTCTTCTGCTTCTGATATAGCATCTGAGACTGCTTATTAACCCAAGATCATGAAGATGTATGTACTTTATTTATTTATTTATTTTTATGGCTGGCATCTGAGACTGCTTATTAACCCAAGATCATGAAGATGTATGTACTTTATTTATTTATTTATTTTTATGGCTGGCTCAGCCTGCCCTGAGGGCAGGGCTGGTGCAGAATGTGGTGCCAGGGATCGAATTGTGGTCCTTGCAGCCGCCTAAGCTTTCCTAAGCAGGTGCTTTAGACCACTGTGCCACCCTGCCGGGCCCTTGTATGTACTTTTTTCTTTGTGGCACCAGGGTTTAAACTTATGATCTTGTACTTGCCAGGCAGGCACTTGTGCCATGGAGCTATCTTCCCAGCCCTGATGTATGTACTTCTTTTTCAATTTCTTCTTTCTTTCTTTCTGTACTGAGGACTCAACTCAGGACCTTGTGCTTGCCAGGCAAGCACTTATTCTATTGAGCTATCTATCTTCCCAGACCTCTTCTTTTCAGAGAGGATCTGTAGCCCACGTGGCCTTTTAATTCACTACAGAACCCAAGCTGGCCTTGAATTCATGGCAATCCTGCCTCAGCCTCCCAAGTACTAGGATACAGATGTGGACCACTACACCCAGATTGACATATAATGCTCCTACCAGTTTAGTTTTAGTGCTTACAATTAAGTATCATTTATTCTGAAGTAGGTCTTGTGGAACTTCATTCTTTTGCATGTGAATATTCTTCACAATCACATTTGTAGGAAAGAAATCTTCCCCTAAAGTGTCTTGATACACTTTGTCAATCAAACATCCATAAATATCAGTTCATTTCTGAGCTCTCAATTCTACACCAACTTTTCTCTCTCTCTCTGTTTTTTTTGTTGTTGTGGTGGTGGTGGTACTGGGAATTGAACTCCGGACCCTGTGCTTGCCAGGTAAGCACTTATTCCACTGAGATATCTCCCTGGCCCCTGAGCTTTCAATTCTATTTCCATTAAACTGAATAAAAGTCTGTCCTTTTGCCAGTTCCAAACTGTTTTGTTAATGTAGCTTTGTAGTAAGTTCTGAAATGAAGATATATGTGTCCTTTAAAAATAAGTTATCAAGGAAAGCTCTAAGACAAAAGAATAAATCTGACTTTCTCTAAGAAAAACACCTACATAAGACTTTTACATTTTATTTTTTTTAAATAATTTTTTATTTTTATTTATATTTTTCTTGTTTCAGAACCTTTATTTGTTTATTCACTCATTTTTATGGCTGGCTCAGCCCGCCCCGAGTGCAGGGCTGGCGCAGCATGTTGTGCCCTGAAGCCGCCCAAGCTTTCCCAAGCAGGTGCTTTAGACCACTGAGCCATCCCACCGGGCCCCAGACTTCTACATTTTAAAGCTTCTAGTGGTCAATAAAAATTCACCGAACCAGGCGTGGTGGCCTGTGTTTGTAACGCCAGTACTCTTTGAGGTTGAGCCAGAAACTCAAAAAGTTCTAGCCCAGTCTGGACACCTTTGTAAGATCCTATTTCATAAAAAAATGAAACAAAGTACCTTTAAAAGTTTGGAGGGAGCTGGGCGTGGGTGGTGGCGCATGCCTGTAACCCCAGCACTCGGGAGGCTGAGGCAGGAGGATCGGTGTGAGTTTGAGACCAGCCTGGATCGCTTCTCGGCCTTTTGGCTAAGATCAAGTGAGACCAGCCTGGGCTACCAAAGTGAGCTCAAGGCCAGCCTGAACTGCATAGCGAGACCCTGTTTCAAAAAGACCAAAAAAAAAGGCTTGGAGGTATGGGGCCCGGTAGGATGGCTCAGTGGTCTAAAGTGCTTGCTTAGGGAAGCTTGGGCGGCTGCAGGGACCGCGGTTCGATCCTTGGCACCACATACTGTGGCAGCCCTGCTCTCAAGGCAGGCTGAGCCGGCCATAAAAATAAATAAATAAACAAACAAAAGTTCTGAAACAAGAAAAAAAAAAAAAAAGCTTGGAGGTGTATTTCAGTGTAAACATCCTAGGTTCAAATTCTAGCACCATAAATAGGAATAAATAAAGTTCTGTTGTAAGTCTCTACCATAATAAAATAATGCAAAGAAGTTACCTATATGCATGCACCCCCCTCCATTGAGAAATGCTTTTTTTCCCCTTTATCATTAGTTCTCATTATGATGCAAAAGTAGCAATAGTTAAAACTGCTAGCGCCTTAGTATCAACCAAAGCAGGGCCATCAAATTGTACTTCACTACTAGGCACTGAAGAGACAAATACTAATCACTTAATCTCCTTCATGTGGTAATAATTACTATCAGCTGGAGGTGGCAGCCCATGCCTGTAATCCTAGTACTTAGGAGGCTAAGGCAAGAGGATCATGAGCTGGAGACCAGCCAGGACTACACATGGCATTCAGAGCCAGTCTGGACTACATAGGAATCATTTCTCTGCTTTTTGGCTAAGATCAATTGTCGGTTACATAGGAGACCCTGTCTCAACCAAACCAAACCAGCCATTATAAAAAGATTATTCTGTGTAATCAAATGGTAGTTTCACACTAAGGTGTGATAGTTGTCTCAAGGACAAGCATTTGTAGTCATCTGAGTAGAAAGCTGAGCTCAGCAGACTTTGGGTATGAGGCACACAGGTTCTCATAATCGAAGCGTGTCTGTCAACTTTAGGACAACAACTGACATATGTGTTTCCAATGATAAAATTTGAGTCTTTGTGCAAAACAGCTCTCATCTAACTTGATAAACTTACTACTTAGGATTTATCTGATGAAATCAGAGGTGATATTAACATATGATTTCTTTGAAGAAATACGTTAACATTTGGAAGATTTGCACAACTGAAGGAACTAGTATTTTCGAAATAAGTGACTCATATTACAAAGTTAACACATGGATAAGACTTTGAGATAATAATTTGAATATAAAAAGTTTGCCACTGTACATTCAGATTTCACACTGTAAATTTTATATTATGACTTGAAGAGTTTTAGTCCAGTAACAAAGAATGTCCACAGGTATTAGGAAAGGTTCTTCAACTATCTCCTTTTTCCAAGCATGACCACCGCACAAGGGCTCCCTTCAAAGCCAGACTACACTACACGTAGGGTTTTAACCCTTCACTGTTTATTGTGAGCTAACCTTTCTGATTTCCAGTTTCACTGATCTTCTAACCTGTGTTGTCTTGGGAATTATGAGCTTAAAAAAAAAAAAGCATATAGAGTGACTCCTCACAGAAACTATTTAGGTAGTTGCCACTGCTATTAAGAATTAAAATAGCTATTTACTAAAACACTACTACATGTCTTAACTCTTGTTTCAAAGATTAGCTGATGATTATTACAGAGTACATTAAGTGAAACACTTTCTTTTTTATATATTTAGTACAGGGTCTACAGCGTCTCACTACACAGATTGGACTCGTCTGTTTTCAGCCTCCCAAATGCTGGGATCATTGGTGCATGCCACCACTCTCAGTCTCAATCAGTGTGTCCCAGGCATATAGCAGGCCGGGATCTAACTTTGGCCTCTGTACTCTGCCTCAGTAGGCACTTTAGTCCACTGAGATATCGGACCAGCCCTGAAACATGTTTTTAAAATGTATGATTTAAAAAATTATTTTTGGGGCCCAGCGGGATGGCTCAGTGGTCTAAAGCGCTTGCTTGGGAAAGCTTGGGCGGCTTCAGGGACCCCGGTTTGATCCCCGGCACCACATCCTGTGCCAGTCCTGCCCTCGGGGTGGGCTGAGCTGGCCATAAAAATAAGTGAATAAACAAATAAAGGTTCAGAAACAAGAAAATAAATAAATAAATAAATAAATAAATAAATAAATAAAAAAAATTATTTTCATTTAATGTTTATAAAATTTCATTTACATGGCCTCAAATAGTCAGAAGTCTGATAGATAACCTCCACAGACAAACCTTCAGTTCTCAGAAACTGAGACAACCTCTTAATCTCTGTAAAAGATTTCAACACTCTTTGAAAGCCTTTTTCAAAGAAATAGACCCAGAAATGCTCCAGACTTAGATGTAGGTCTAGCAAAAGGAAACATACTATTAGGCAATTAAACGAATGTCGAAAAAACAAGAAAGTCTGAATTCCAAATAATTGGGAATAAATGACAAGATGAGGCAAGACAGACAGGAGATATGGGCCAGGGAGATAGCTCCGTGGCACAAGTGCCTGCCTGGCAAATGCAAGGTCGTGAGTTTGAACCCTGGTCCCACCAAAAAAAAAAAAAAAAAAAAAAGACAGACAGACAGATAGACAGAGGAAAGTAAAGAAAGAACTTTTTAGGGAACATTCTGACTGAATTCAGTGAAGAAATTATTTATTTTTGGATATCACCCCACACACTTCAGAGTAATGCCTTCTAGTGGGTAGGTCTCATTCATGCAGAACTTTAACTTAGTTTTTTTCTGTAGTTTTTGAGACAGTCTTACTATGTAGTTCAGGCTAGCCTCGAACTATGTAGCCTAGACTGGCTACAAATTTCTGGTGATCCACCTGTATCAGCCTCTCCTAAGGGCTAGGATTATAGGTGTGTACCCACCACACCAGGGTGGGTGGTGTATTCTTATACAAACCTGCCGGTAGTGTTAGACATCTACATGGGCTTTTGGTGCAATTAAGAGATGTGGCAGTCACAAGATGTATGTAACTGCTGCCAGTGTACAGAGTACTGTTTGACAGTGAATATTTCTTTTTTAAATAAGTAGAAGTATAAAGAAATGACAGGAGCTGGCAATGTGGCTCAATGGCAAAGAGTTCCTGCCTTGCATACACAAAGGCCCTCAGTTTAATCCCCAGCCCCCTCCAAAGTAAATACAAAAGACAAAATGTAAACACAAAATGCAGTAACACAGTCACGAGTTACCACTATCAAGTCATATGTACTAGAACTACTACATGCACTACACATTTAAGCCTGACAGTGTAGGTTTTTTATTACCAGCACCACATACACATTAAGACAAGGCATTGCCTCATCCCCAGGATATACTTAAATGGTCACTGAGACTGGGTGTGCTGGCACGTGCCTGTAATCCCAGCACTTCGGAAGCTAAAAACAGGAGGATCACTACGAGTCTGATCTACGTACTAAGACCCTATACTAAATACATTTCACTATGTGACAGAATACTTCTGCTCTTGTATTACAGAATTGCTTCATGTGTAGTCCGTGATGAGGAAAATGTACAAGGTACATGACTACATAGTGCTTTTGCAATAAAAGAACATAGAAAAGACAGGAAAATAAAGTTGAATAGCCCCTATAAGACAAAGAGATAAAAAGTAAAATTAAAACAGGCTTAATCCGTAAGATCAAAAATTACTGAATAGGAATACCAGGAAACAAAAGACAACAACAAAGCACTGAACAAATGGAGGGGAAAACGATTTTTTAAAAAATACAAGGGCTGGGGAAATAGCTCAGTAGGATAAGTGCTTGCCTGACAAGCCTAAGGGCCTGAGTTCAATCCCCCATCTCACAATAAATAAATAAATAAATGAATGAATGAATGAATGAATAAATAAATAAAATAAGACAGGGCCCAGCAGGATGGCTCAGTGGTCTAAAGCACCCACTTAGGAAAGCTTAGGTGGCTGCAGGGACCGCAGTTCGATCCTCGGCACCACATGCTGTGCCAGCCCTGCCCTCAGGGCAGGCTGAGCCAGCCATAAAAATAAATAAATAAACAAAAGTTCTGAAACAAGGAATAAATAAATAGATAAGTAAATAAATAAAACAATAAAACAATCAATCAATCAATCAATAAATAAATAAATAAATAAAACAAAAATACAAGACAGCACTACAGGATGTTAGGTTTGAGATTAAAATTGGGTCCCCTGTTCTAATGCAAGAGGGGCAGGCTGACACATGCGTATATGAAAGTATAGCACTGTGAAATTCAAAGATGTGAGGGAAGTATTTTAGGTTTTAGAGAACAGGCTACATATATAGAAATAGAAGCTCATCTGCTTTTTAAAAACAGTGAAAATTTGAAGATTGATGAAAAGTGACTTCAAAATTCTGAGAATAAAATTATTTCAAACCCTACTGTCAGAATTTTCAATATCTCTGAAAGGCACATATGATTGCAAGTTTGGTCCCAGCCCAAGAACTGACTGCGGAGGACACAATATTTGGGCTGTGAGGCCTTGTTGGGGGAAGTTAAGTGACTAGATACTCGGTCACTACTCACTTCCTGGGCACTTGGAGGTGTGCAGCCTCCTCGGCCATGCACCTCCTGCCTTAACATGCTGTCAAATCACAGGCCCAAAAGCAATGGAACCAACTGACCATGGACTTGAACCTCAGAAAACCATGAGTTAAAATAAACTTTACTCCCTGTAAGTCTTTTTTTTTTTTCTCCAGGCATTTGTTACAGTGATGAAAAGCTAACTAATACAACAAACAGTACTGTTCACCTAGTGAAAGTGCTCCAATAAAAGAAAAAAACCAAAACAGATCCGAGATACAGAGGATCTAAGTTTTAAGAGGCCTAGAGAACCAGAACAGACAGCAGTATACAGTGGAGGGGTAAGGGCTTAGAAAAATAAATACTTAATAAAATCTATGAGTATGGGAATTTTAGAATAAAAGAATTAAGGCTAGAGAGAAAAATGAAGCAATCCTCAAAACAAGGAAAAATTAAAGAATATAGAGAAGTTTGTACAGGACACACAATGCCAAATTTGATACCTGGCACAGGGAAAAACAATCTGAGGAAAACGGAGAGCTAGGGGCCAGGGAGATAGTTCAGTAGAATAAGTGCTTGCCTATCAAGTGCAGGGTCCTGAGTTCAATCACCTATATGGGGGGGGGGGTCGGTAAGGAGAGCTAATCATTTATATATCAACAAATAGTGAAAACATTTACATGAGAAACCAGTATAAGCTGGGAAGTGTGGCTCACAACTGTAATCCCAGCACTTGGGAGGCTGAGGCAGGAGTGAGTTTAAGACCAGCCTGGGCTACAGAAGTGGTTTAAGGCTAGCCTGAACTGCACAGCAAGACCCTATCTCAAAAAGACAAAATAAATAAATAAATAAATAAATAAAAATAAAAATTGACTTTATTAAAAGTTGTGAAAAAAATGAATAAATGTGATACAGTATAATGTAAAATATATAGTTGTATCTTCTGGGGCCAGCAATGGTGAACCTTTCAGAGTTTTCAATGACTCAGACAGCCTACTAAGTTATGCATGCTATAGGCTTGCTACCACCAAGTTAGGGGTCACTGTAAAATTCTTTCAATTTTGTTTGAAAATTTTCATGATAACGTGTCAAAGAATTTTAAAAGTATTTGGAACTTACACTACTAGTAGTACTTGAAGTTGGAGTGAGGATGATGGTATAAAAAAATTAAAACTTATTTTTATAACAGTACCTACAATGAACAAATCAAGAAACTATAAAAACATGTTACTGGTCTCAAAGTTACAACAATCCTCCTAAGTCAGCCTCCTACACGTTGGGATTGCAGGCATGTACCATCATTCCAGGTGGAAAATATTGTTTTAAAGACCGTATGTGTATATGACTTGGTTAAAATAATTTTTAAAGTGATATTCCTTTGTAATAAATGGTACTGCCTAAGTAGAGAAAAATTTTTTGAAGACTGATTACACCTAGGGTAAACACATAAATTATCCATACAGTTTTGAGGCAACAGCGTGTCAATAGTAATTATATTAATAGTAATTACACAGGGTAATACATCAGTTATGGGAAAAGCTGAACTTATGGCCCTATGATTAGAGCCTAACTAGAAATATCTTTAAAAAACCAATAGAGATACATGAAAATTTATCAATCACCACTATTTACTGACATATAATTATAGGATAGGTGTGGGGTGTATATCTGCAATCCCAGCACATAAGAGACTGAGACAGGAAGATCACCTCAAGTTTGAGGCCATGGAGCTACACACTGAATTCAAGGCCAGCCTGCATTATATAGTAGATAGTAGATCCTGTAGCAAAAAAACAAACTACACCAAAAGACTAAATACAAAAAGCAGATAATTAACTATAAAAATTAAACAGAAAGCCAAATAAGTTAAAATATCTTTAAGCTATCTGTGCATTTATCTCAATCTTTCTTCTGTAAAGACCACAGCACAGTCATGATGAAGAGCTATTTCTTTATCCTACTACAAAGACAGAAAAGCTAGAGCTGAGTGTGGTGGCTCACATCTATAATCCTAGCACTTAGGAGGCTGAGACAGGAGGATCAGTGCAAGTTGGAGACCAGCCTGGACTACAAAAATGAGCTCAAAGCCATCATGAACTGCATAGTGAGGGCCCTGCAGGGTGGCTCAGTGGTGTAAAGTGCCTGCTTAGGAAAGCTTAGGCAGCTGCAGGGACCACAGTTTGATCTCTAGTAACACGTGCTGCGCCAGCCCTGCCCTCAGGGCAGGCTGAGCTGTCTGTTCTGAAACAAGAAAAAAAAAAAGAACTGCATAGTGAGAGCTATAAAAATTAAGGAGCTGGGCAGAATGGCACATACCCGTAGGCCCAGTTCCTTGGAAGGCTGAGGCAGGCAGAACTCTTCAGCCAAACAGTTGAAGGCCAACTCGAGTAAAACAGTAAGACATCTCAAAATATCAAAACAAAATGAAATGATACAAAATGAGATGGGTGAAGATAATTCAATGCCATGCTGAAAGATGGGAATTGTTTGCATTTCAAAAGTTCTTTCAGCCAGGCATGGTAGTGCCTATAATCTCAGAACTCAGGAGGCAGAGGCAGCAGGACTGCAGTGAGTTTAAGGCCAGCCTGAAGGACATAGTGAGATCCTATCTCCTCACCCCAAAATCTTCCTAAACTACAAAAGATAGTTTTCTAATGTTACAGAACCCAAAACAGGAAAGTAAACCCCATAAAAATTAACCAAGGGCCAGAAAACAAGAGGAGAAAATACTGATGCTAGTGCATATTACCATTAGTTTCATTAGCATAAACTTCCTTTTTGGGGTCATAGCCACCTATTACTACAATCTTCACAATTGCCAAAAGGTTGCATCAATAAATGTACTAAATAAGTACTTCCTTTGAAAATTGCTGCTATTCTGTTGCTTTACAGAACTGCTCATATAAAAAGGCACATGAACGTAATCAAAGACCATTCATAGCAAGACAACCCAAAAAACATTTCAAATGATTTAACAGGTATGCATGAACATTGTACCCCTCACCCAACATGGCAGCTAGAACCCCAGGACAAGGAGTAACTTCTGTTCTTCCAGTGTGCAGTATAAAACCAGGTTATGTAATTAGACATAATCATAACCATTAAAATCCTTAGCATTTGTGCATAGGGAAGGATGCAATTAAGTAAAAAGGGATCAGGAGCTCCATGGTTCAACATAGTATCACCAAAGTTACTGATAATGTTTTAGGACCTTTACTGAAGTGTTTGATAAGAGAAAAGAATAAAACAAAAATTAAATAGTCTTGCCAAGCATGAAGGCACACCTGTAAGCTAGCACTCTAGAGAGGGAGGCAGAAGGATAACCGTGAGTTCAAAGCCCGCTTGGGCTACACTGGGAGTTCAAGGCCAGCATGGAACACAAGGTGAACCTCTGTCTCAGAAACAAAACAAAAAGCCCCCCGGGCTGGAGGGATGGCTCAGTGGTCTAAAGCACCTGCTAGGAATGCTTAGGCGGCTGCAGGGACCATGGTTCAATCCCCAGCACCACATGCTGCGCCAGCCTCACTCCCAGGGCAGGCTGAGCCAGCCATAATAATAACAACAATAATAATAATGAACAATAAAACTTAATAAAAAGCCCCCCCAAAATTCAAAACAGACTTCAACTTTCATCTAGTATGTTCTTTTGCTTTCAATAAAATGCAACAGAGAAATCCATTTTATTTTCAATTAACTAATGTATTTAGCCGTAAAACAAGAGACATGCAAAAGCATCCTTCCTACAGATGGCAAAGTAAGAAAACAATGGGGGGGAGGGTGTCCTTTTTGAGACAAGGTTTCACTATGCAGTGTAGGCTGTTCTTGAACTGGCAGCAATCCTGCCTCAGCCTGCTAAGTGCTGTGATTATAGACCTGCACCTAGCTCCTGCATCCCACAAATAACTAATTTTTATAGCCTGGCTGCAGCAGAGAATCAATTTACAATGCTGATTAATATCTTCTGTCAGGTCGTTTTCAGATTTCTATACGTCTTCCCTTGATAGACTGGCTTGAGACCAGACTTTAGTTACATAGCTCAAACTGCACCACCGAATGCAATCAGATGTTTGTTCAATTAATTACCATTAACAGTTACTATTAATATTATAATAAAACCAAGTTTTAAATACATACGTCTTTAAAAGCAACAAAACTCAATTTTCAAGACTTGAAACAGCCACAGCTCATTTTCTCAACACGTGCCCCTGGATTAGATATGTATGTTACATAGCGAGGTTTTAAAAAAGCACCACTTTTTAAAAATTTGTATTACTAACGCCAGCATGGTTTCTATTCGATCCATTATCCACGGCAGGGTCCATAATACGAAGCGATTTGCATGAGCACTATTTTTCTTAACAAGGCAAAAAGCCTTACAAGTGATAAACCCGAAGGGCTCCATCGACAGCTTCCTCGCCCCTGCATCCCTCCAATTCGGACATGGTTGTAACTCTGGCGGGACCTGGCGCAGAATGTTATGGATCTGGAGGTACAAAGCTAGCGCGTGGGGGCGTGCAAACATCGCAGGAGGGGCAGCAGGACGTGATCACACAGGAGGGAAAGATGCTGCCTCTTCCAGGGCGGGAAGAGCTTGCGAGGGGTGGCTGTTATGCATGGCCGGGCCGGCACGCCGGGGAAGATGGTGGTGGCCGCAGGGCAGGGCAATCGCGGAAGGCACATTATTACCGGGCAGCACTCGCTGTCGCCTGAGGTGAAAGATGCGGGGGCAACAAAAAGAGCGCGACGCGGAACCCGGGAATTCCTAACCGAAAGGGAAAAAAAGGGCGCCGAGAAGCAGGGTTATTATGGGATGGTAGAGGGGAGCTCCCTGGGGGAAATTATGGGCTCTTCCTTACCCGCCAGTTGCTGTACAGTCTCTTAACTCGCCGGTAATAAGCGTCTTTGTCCAGAGTTACAGCCATAGCCCCGGACGCCGCTTCTCCTCGGGTTCCGAGAATCACGCGAGGTCCCAGCTCCGCCACCCGCTCTCGGCCCCGGAATCCCGCACTCTCAGTGACCCGGAAGTACCGACCTCAAAGATGCCCTTTCCGCTTCCGGGTCCCGACAGCAGTTGAAATTTTTTTCAAAAAAAAAACAAAACTCCATAGGCGGGGGAAAAACGCAAAAAGAAAAAAATGGGGGGGAAAAAATCAACAAAATAGGCTCAGAGTAGACTTTCGCGGGGTTTTCAGCTTCGCCCCTGCCACATGCAAGGCGACGTCATCACGTGACGCTCTGCCGCCGCTCCGATTCGGACTCTCCGCGGGTCCCACGGATCCAGCTTTCTGCCCAGGCTGCAGCCCGGGCGAGGGGAAAACCGGGGGCAGCTTTCCCGCGCTCCGGCCTCGCTCGGGCGGCAGGAGGGTGCTACGGCCCCGCCCCCCGGAAAGGAAGGAGAGGCCGAAAGAGCGGGACCTGGCGAGGAGGACGCGAGGGCCCTAGCGGACTGGGGCCGCAAGTCTGTATGCTGACGAGAGTTAGGTCCAAGAAAACAGAAACCAGCCTTGCGATAAATTATGACCCAGGCTGTGCGAAGCTGTGGCTAACAGAAGAAATTGAAATGCCCAGGCTCAATCTGAGCGGTGGCACAGTATGAGGGCTGGAGGAAACATGGTCCGAGGGGCTCCAAAGCTCTTACTTCCTTCTCCCAAGCCCTGCTGCCCAGGCCCAGGTTGTGACAGTATCTTGTCAGCCAGTCTCTGCTGCATTTTGTTAAGTGACCCTATCCCATAGCTTCCAAAATTAGTTAAAATTTTTAAAAAATATACATGGTCCATGAGATTCCTTCTTACAAGAACTTGGGAGTTCGGTATGAGCATTTACCTACCCCTATTCACTTTAAATTATTACCATGGTTTTAGCAAACTGACCAGTCTATATTTATACACCTCTTAGACCAATACAGATGACTTCTGCCCTAAGGCAAATGAGCAGTAGTAAACCTTAGGAAAGTGATTTTGAAATTATCCACTGTGTTTAAAATTAGTACAAGGTTTTAAGCAAATATAGGACAAGGGAAAAGTGGAAAAGGATTAACTTAAATTTATTAATGCCAAGAGGAAGGAAGGTAACAGTTCCTGACCCTCCAGCTGTGTCCACAGTTCGGCCAGGAACAGGCTCTGCCAGAGGCCAGGGCCAGCACTATAGTCTGTGGTTAATGGAGGTGTCTAGGGAGGGGTGAGCGCACCAGCTGCGCTAGGCTCCTTTTGTTCCCCAGAAATGAGGAAGTAGTTGTGTATTATTTCAGGAGTTCCCCTGCCCACCCAACTCTCTCAAAACTGGGAGCAATCAGGTAGCAAGTTCTTTTTTCCTTTTCCTCTCACCTCCTGGAGTCCTGGGTTTCCCCACATCTCCCCTGCCCCTCCCACTTTTCCATAGTAAATGAAGGGCCAGAGTAAATGAAAAGACAGCAGCCACCCAAGCAATGGGGACCATGCTGGGGCTTCAGTCATCCGCATCTTCACTGGAGTCTGAGTTGGCTGGCATCATAGGATCATCAATAAGTGAGAAGTCCCTTTCTGAGCTATCATAGCCCTGAGATAAATCATCATCCTCGTCTTCCTCCTCATCCTCGTCGTCCTCCTCTGGCTGCAGTGGTGGCAATCGCAAGGCAGTGCCAGAGGTGACAGTCGCTGGTGAAGAGGGGTAGCCAGAGCCTCGAAAGCCTGGATGGTGATGGTGGTGATGGTGGGGGTGGGGGTGAGGATGGTTGTGATGAAGCATGGTGCTGGAGTCTACATGAGGGGATGATGCTGCACCACCCATCACGAACGGCATAAAAGGCAAAGATGCAGAAGCAGCACTACTGTGACCCAGAGATGACACAGACTGTAGACCACTATTGCTATGTTGGTAGGTGTTATGCAGAGACACTGAGCCAGTGCCTCCACCCTGCATCAGGGCCATCATTTTAGAAAGGTCTGGTTGTGTCCTACGGGCCCGCTTCTTGCTGCTCTCTGGTGTAACAGGTCCTGGCAAAACCCGGTTGAACACAGTTTCAACATGATGACCCTGGGAGGAGAAGACAGTAAAAAGAAGTAAAGAAAGGAAACCAATACAGTGAGTTTACACAGGCACTTTTTTGGTGGTAGTGAGAATCAAGCTCATAACCTTATGCTTGCTGGGTAGGTGCTGTACCACTGAAGTATATCCTCAGTTCCCAAAGTACTTTTTTTTATTCCCATGCTTTAGATTGAACCTAGGACCTCACAAGGCCTCTAGCACTGAGCTACATTGCTCCTTCTCCCCTAAATTTTACTGTGACAAGGATTCACTACAGGATCTGGCCTTTAACTTGTGATCCTGCTAATTCAGCCTTCCAAGTAGAGGGGATTCATCATATCTGGTTCTTATAACTGATTTTTCAAGCCAGGCATGGTGGTGCACACCTGTGATCCCAGCACTTAGGAGACTGAAGCAGGAAGATCATTGTGAGTTTGAGACCAGCCTGGGCTACAAAGTAAGCTCAAGGCCAGCCTGAACTGCATAGCAAGACCCTGTCTCAAAATGACAATTAATTTTTCAGAATCTATTTTATAATCAGATCAAGCTTCATTGGTAGTAACAGGGAAGAGGAAATGCTATACTTGGCTGATGGAAGCATTCTGATACTGAAGCTAAAATCAAGGATTTGATACTGATAATCATATGAAATAGTTTATGCTTGATTGCATGAAATTCACATATTTGGAGAGGCTTGGCTTGCATACACCTATAATCCTAGTGATCAGGAAGTTGAGGCAGAATTGCTGAGTTTGAAGCCAGCCTGAGCTACATAATTAGTCCAAGGCCAGCATGAATGGCACATCAAGACCCTGTCTCAAAACAACAACAAAAACCCTCAATAACAAATTCATATACTTAGTATTGTATTTATTTTCTGGATGTTATTTGCAGCCTAAGACTAATAACACCTGACATGGGTACCTACCTTTCTTTAAAGAATTTTTTTATTTTTTATTTTATTTTTTTCTTGTTTCAGAACTTTTGTTTGCGTATTTATTTTTATGGAGCAGAGATTGAACTCAGGACCCTATGCTTTCCAGACAAGCACTTATTCCATTGAACTATCTTTCTGGCCCCCCTTTAACCATTTTACAATGGGCAAGGTGACCTATAGCTATTCCAGAAGCTAAGGCAGGAAGGTGACCCTCAGTTCCCCAGGATTTTAGGGCCAGTATGGACAACATAACAAGATTTTGTCATTCCCACTCCTTTTAAAATTTTTGCAATAAAGTTTCACTAAGTTGCCTAGGTTGGTCTCCAACTTGCAACCCTCCTGCCTCAGACTACTAAGTAACTATGATTACAAGCATGCAACATCATGCCCAGTTTTAGAATTACAAAGCTTTTAAGAGTTTGTTTAGCTGGGAGTGTAACTCAGTGGTAAATCACTTGCTTAGTATGCTCAAGGCCCTGAATTGAACTGCTAGCACTGAAATAAAAATTTACTCCCAAACTTCCACTTTTGAGAAAAAAAATAAGAGCCTGAAGGATTTGCCCAAACTGAGTTATTTAGAAGAACAAGACAAACCTTGAGGCTCTTCCTACCACGACGTACTAATTCTTTTATTTTCATGTGTTTAAATTGCTAAAGATAGGTTTTTAGAATTTTAGACTCTGCTAGAGAAGATACCACAAGACTGCAAGAAAACCAAGAAAAGTACTTGGATTTTCTTCTTGGCAAACTGGAGCTAATTTTACTCAGAAATACACATTGGATAAAGGATAAACATTAATCACAGTCTAGTAAAAATTTTGGCAGCTAGTTTGAGAAGTACTTGAGTCTCACCTTTTTCCCATTTCTAGAGTTAGCTGTCTGTACTGCTTCCATTCCCAAACAATTCAATTCTGCTTTATTATTTTTTTTACATCTTTGCCACTTCTGTTTTCTGCGTTCTTCCATATACTGCAATAGAAATGTATCAGTTACCCTAGAGATGAGAATCTCTGAAATAAGGTACTAAAACAAAAAAAAAAAAAAGTTCAAGTGGCAATTGCCACCTAGTGGATTTCTCCCCAAACTATTTAATATTTACCTTACCTGGCATTTAATTTAAAAAGTATTTAACATAACTTTATTTTGATTATCAAAATGCTGTTAAGTAGATAAGACTACAGTATTATCATCTTTACCTTGCATATGCAGAAACTACAATGGAGTATGGCATGCTTTCTCCCTCTCATACAACTTAAAAACAAAAAGTGACTTTAAATTCAGCTGGATAGAACTGCCACTCACCGCTAGAAATCGGGGATCGACAGCAAACTCTGGATGACCCTGTAACCACATCTCCAGTTCAGCCCGGCGAGGGGCATCCTCACCCACCAGCAAAGTACCATCCACCTTATTGATGACGGGGATCCGGGACTCCAGGTCCACATCAAGGTGATTAGGTTCTTCCATGCATTCCACCTCCAGCTGCAAACCCAGAATCCACCCCCATGAGCACATACACTTCTCTAAGGTGGAGGGGAGGAGAAACATAGCTGATGCTAATTATAAGAACATTTTTCTTCAATCCTTAAGTCCCAACCACCTTCATCAACTACTGAGAAAGAACAATCTTACTTAATTATGAGGTTAAAGGCTTTCTCTACTACTTACCTCTACCATTTTTTTTCTGTTCCCCTTCTTCTTATGCAACAGTGGGAGTCCATCTCCCATTACTCCATTAGCCATCAGCTTGTGCTTCTGGAATGTTAATTTTAATCCTTCCTCCTAGAAAGATACACCCATGCAAAATATATTGTAAATATTTTTAAAAGTGAAGATTAACCTTGGGGGACTTGGGCAGGACATCTCTGGCTCAGTGATATGAAAAGAAGGTCATTTAACTAAGGGGTAGAAATTAAGATTTACAAAGACACTTTTTCCTCTCAAAGATTTCAGTTCAGCTAGATGCAGTTGTAATCCTACTAATCGGGACGCTGAGGTAGGAGGACTGACATTAGTTCAAGACCAGCCTCAAGACCCTATCTCAAAAAAAAAAAAAAAGAAAAAAAATCCTTTGTTGGCCAAGTGGGCTTACCTTGACAGCATCTATACTTAAATCTCTTGATCTAGTGCCCCTCAGCAAGATTTCTAAGTAGAATTCATCAAAACACGCAAGGAAGATTTAAAACACCCTACATTCGCATGACAACTCAACTCAGTGACAAAAATCCTACTATTCCTGTCATATACTAATTTTAGAAAATTTTCTTGAGTATTTAATGAGTAGCAAGGCTCAAAGGAAAGATCAAAGGAAAAATTAAATTTTCATCTATAAAACAAAAACTGATATAATGGTAGTAAGAGTGGTACCATTTATTGATTGATTGATTGATTGATTGATTGATTGATTGATTGTCTTTTTGAGACAGGGTCTTGCTATGTAGTTCAGGCTGGCCTTAAGCTCACTTTTGTAGCCCAGGCTGGTCTCGAACTCACACCGATCCTCCTGCCTCAGCCTCCCAAGTGGTGGGATTATAGGTAAGAATGGTACCTTTTAAATATAAATGAAAATTTAATTTTCATTTGTCCCATTTTCATTTTTAAATACTTGCTGGCCAACACTAGTATTATGCACTGCCCCCCCCCTTTTTTTTGGCAACCTGAGGGATCAAATTCAGGGACCTTGAGCTTATTAGGCAGGCGCTTATTCCCCTGAGCTATATCCCCACCTGCTCTATTTTTAAGCATCCTGTTAGTAAGGCTAGTTAGAGACAACCTTCTTCACCACTTTCCAGTCCTCAGTGCATGCTTACGTCTTTGATCTGAACTGTGAACTCCTTCTCATCCATGCCTCGATGAAGTTTGGTAAACTGGGCTGCTGCTGTGCTGACTGCAGATGCTTCCTCCTCTGCCATGGAAGCTGCGCTGCTACTTCGAGGTGTTGGGACTGGAGAGTCGCCATACTCTCCTGGGGTTAGTGAAGGACTATCTAATAAGTGGTTTTCTGGCACTAAAATTCCTCCTGTTATTTCCTGGGTCCTGCGGCTAGAAGGCCATTTCCCTGAGAGTATAGCCTGGCAGACGAGGTCAATACGGTTTATGAGGACACGATCCTGAGTGGAGTAGAAAAAAAAAAAAAGATTTAGGAATTTGAGTATTAAGTATGCAATTATTTGATGTTTACCATACTATCATTACTAGCATGGTAAAAAGTAAGACTTTCTGAAAGGAGTGGTAACACTTTCAATTCCTGTAGCAACTTGAAAAAAAACAACTGGATGCAAAAAATGTAACATAAGCTGGGCATGGTGGTGAATGCCCTATAATCTCAGCACTTGGGAGGCTGGGGCAGGAGTCAGTTGTGAGTTTAAGGCTGGCCTGGGTTACACAGTAAGTTCAAGAGGAATTTTAACTAGTCATTGCAAGAAGCTGTCACAAAAAAACCAGAAGTAGTATTAAACATAGCAGTAAAATAACATAAAACCCTTAACCATTGTTCCTTTTCCCCTGTATGTAACATTGCATTCTATTTCTGAACACTATATATCCAGGAATGATGCTATTACCTTGGGCCACTCAGAGGCTCGTTGTCTTTCCTGCAGCATCAGAAGCTCAGGGGTCATTTGTTCTCCATCTTCATTTGGGAATCCGTCTTGAGACACAGAGAGGGATAGGAGACTCTCTTCATCATAGAGCTTTGTGCGGGATCGGTCAGCAGCTAGAGATCACACAGAATGTGTGAGCAAAGATAGCAAAATGATGTTAAGTGGGAACAGTGTTATGAGAACTTTGAGTCAAGGCCCAAAGAACAACTGATCTCTCTTGACATTTTATCAAACCAAATATTTAATCTCTAAAGAGGACGCAATTAAAAAGAAGACAACGAGCAGAGGGGAACAGGGAAGAGGTCCAACAGCCTGTCACATGCACTCACTTAGCTTCTCTTCCTTCTCGTCCTCACTCTCATCAGTGCTGGAGGTGGAGCTGGAGGAGGATGAGGAAGAAGAGGATGATGGTGACAGCTTGCTTAAGTCCAGCTCAGAGTCTGAATCATCCTCATCCTCCAGTTTGACTGGTGGAACACTCTGGGACACCAGAGCGGTAGTATCAGAGGGGGCTATTGGCATCTCATAGTCTTGGGTTGGTTGGCTCCGGGCCACCATCTCATGCTCTAGCTTTAAGGTCAGACTCTCCAGACTGGGGACCTGGGCAGCCGCCTCCTCGGGTGACTTTTCAACAGGAGCATCTGGGTTCTGGGGCAGTGGTGAGGCAGTACTCGAGGTATACTGCTGGTGTAGCAGTGGAGTAGAGCAGCGTGATAAGGATGTAGCTGGTGCTCCTGCCTGGTGGTTCTGCATATAACTCATACGGGCAGCCAGAAAAGAGAAGTCTGGGTCCTGCATGATGTTGCAGTCTGTTTGGCTCACCCCATGGCGGGCTGCCCCTCGCAGAAGCTCCCCATCATGACGAACAGGCTCCCACCATTTGGGCAATTCTGGACCTGGAGGCTGACACAATCCTAGCCGATCTTCCAAAAGGGGATGGCATAAAACCTGTTCCCGTAAGCGCCGAAGCAATTCGATACGGTAGAGAGTCCACGAGGCCCTTTCCTCAGTGATGGGCTCAATGAACAGATTAGGGTCTGGGGGTTCTACAAGAGATAGTGGTAGAAACAGAAATGGACCTAGAGTTGATGTGCTTCCACCCACCCCTACTCACCCTGGACTTGCCCATCTCACCATCTCCAGCTGCTGGGGGAAGGCGACACACTTGCCGGCACATGGCCACAAAACCATGGAAGTACTTGGTAAGGCTTTCGTCAGTTTTTTTGTCCAGTCGAGCAAAAGTGCGGAAACGATCCCAATGGAACTGCATATTGTCAGGATCATATTCCACGCCAAAGGTAGACACTACTCTATAGAAATCAGTTTGCTCACGCCTTGTCCATCTAAAAGGGAAGAGGAGTAACGACGACAATCAGAAACACACCGGAGATCTGCTTTCTTAGGATGGTTTAGAGCATATGAAAACATAAATAAATAAATGAAGAAAACAAAACAGGACATACCCAGAAGAGGCTATGGGAAAAATCTATATAGCATGTAGGAATTACCAAGTAAAGAGGGAAAGTAAGGGAGCTGAGGAGATAGCTTTAGCTCAGTGGAATAAGTGCTTGCCTGGCAAGCACAAGGTCCTGAGTTCAATCCCTGGTACCACCAAAAAAAAAAGAAAGGCGGGCTGGGGAGATAGCTCCGAGGCACAAGTGCCTGCTGGGCAAGTGCAAGGTCGTGAATTCGAACCCTGCCCCCCCCCCAAAAAAAGAGGGAAAGTGAAGCAGACAACTCAATGAAAATATCTGTCCTGGAGACATTACCAGTATCACAATTATTGCAGATTTTATGCCTTAGACAAGGCAGAAACATGATCTCTGTATAAGGAACTGCAAACAAAATTTTCCCCAAATTTACTTAGTCACAGACAAACTTACAATATAACCCAAATTCTGAGATGTATTTTACCGTTGCTGTTTCTCCCGCCGAGCAATTTCTTTGAGCTTAAAGGCTGCTTCACATCGCCGCCGTCGCCGGTCCCCACGTTCTGCAGCTTCCATCTTCATTTGTTCTCTCTTGTAGCTGCGCTGATAGGCCGTTACCAGGCGCCGAAGCCTAGCGGTTAGGGCAGAGCCTGGAGGCCAGAATAGATGTCCCGGCTGCTGAGTTACCTGGGCTGTGGGACATAAAGTAGAGTGAATAGTAAGTATATACAAAGGACAGTATAGGTAATACGTTTCAACCCACTCATAGACCAAGCTCTTGGCAATCCCAGAACAAAATTTAGTGCATACTTTCCTACCCACTACCCCCACAAAAATTGTATAATTGACCTGAAGTTTACCTTCATCTCCATCAATCACAGAGATCTCCTCATCCATCATCATCAAAGGGTCTCCCTAGGGAAGGAGAGCCACCCCACAGGATGGAGGGAAAGGGAAAGGGAGAAATTGGCACTCTGAAAAGAACCCCCACAAAACTTTCAAAGCAACCAACTAAAAGAGTAAGAATGCAGAATTTCAGACCAGTTCTTATTATTGAGCCAAAGATAATGGGACATAGTAATTTATTTTCTTTTACCTATTAAAACAGTTTCTTGCTATATACTCCAGGTTGGCCTCAAACTGATGGCAATCTTCCTGCCACAGATTCCAAAGTGTTGGGATTACAGGCCTATGTCCCATACTGGGACAGGATTTTGGAATCTATTACTTAAGTAACAACCTTTAACATCCAGTGTGGGTCCCACCTCCTCTACAAAGCCACTCTGATCTCCCCAGCTAACATTAAAATTCTTTCCCTTAGGGCTGGGGAGATAGCTCCGTAGCACAAGTGCCTGCTTGGCAAGCGCAAGGTCGTGAATTTGAACCCCAGTCCCGCCAAAACCAAAACAAAACAAAATCCTTTCCCTTAGTATTTCAAATGCCTAATATTTTACATTCTGTATTATAACTTAATCAACGCACTTCACAATTCAGAGGATGGAAAAACAAGCTAGCAGTAAAAAAAAAAAAAAAAAAAAAGCTAGATTTAAATAAGAGTAGCAGGAGGTTGCCAGGTAGCTCGGTTGGTTAAAGCACATGATTCAGCAAACTCTTGCTGGCACCAGGGACCGTGGCTTGATTCCCATCCGCACATGGAGCAGCCTCAGCCAGCCAAAAAACAAAACAACAACAACAAAAGAGTACCTCATCATCTTGGTCTTTTGGGGGACCCTGGAGTGGTTTATATTCAGGATCTTCACAATCCTTATCAAAGTCAACCCTAAATAATCCAAAGTAAAAGAAAATGTTACTAACTTAACATTAGCATTATAGCCAGGTGTTGGTGCTGGTCTGTAATCCCAACACTTAGAAGGCTGCAGTAGGAGGATCACTGCCAAGAGTTCAAAGCCAGCCTCTGCTACATAGTGAGTTCAGGACCAGTGCTGAACCAAACTATGAAACCTTGAGGAACATAGAAGAGAGCTGTATGTAAATATATAGTTCAAAAAGAAACAATATTTAACTTCATGTTTGCAGCAAAAGCAAACCAGGTGCTAAATTTTGGATCACTTAATAACAGAGCAAACTACTAGAAGAGACTGACTAAGTGCCATTCATAATTGCTTTAGTTTGAAACAAAGTAACTTTGTTTCTGTGGAGCACTGGGGATTGAACCCAGGACCTTTGTACACTGACCCACATAACCAGTATTTTGTATCTTTTCTTTTTGAGATAGGGTATCTCTTTAGAGGTCAGGTTGGTTTTGAACTATGTAGTACAAGCTGGCCTTGAACTCAGTGACACCCCCCCAAACAGCATAGTAAGCGCTATAATTATGTGATTATGTCACCATACCCAGTTACCCCCAGACTTTGTAATTTTTTATTTTGGGACAGCGTATCACTTAGTCTCCCAGGTCAGGCTTAAACTTCCATTCCTCCTGCCTCCTACAGTACTGGGATTACAGAGTTGTACCACCATGCCAAGCTGCTATGTCATTACCTGCTTTTGATCTTTTTTTTCTTTTTTAAAATGGTCCGCTCAGCCTGCCCTGGGGGTGGGGCTGGCACAGCATGTGGTGCGGAGAATCAAACTTCGGTCCCTGACACTGCCTAAGCTTTCCTAAGCAGGTGCTTTAAGACCGCTAAGCCATCTCGCTGGCCCCACTTTTGTTAAGACATTATTTCTAGTATCTCACGATGTTGCTCTAACTCATGACCAGTTGAGCCTCCTGCCTCAATTTTCCCAAACAGGTGTGCTTATACTCATGTACCAGTAGATATAAATTTTTTTGTGTGCTTTGGGTCTTGCTATATATTCCAGCTTGGCCTTGAACTCAGTGATCCTTCTGCCTAGGCCTCCTGAGCTGGGATTATAGGGATGTGCTGCTATGCCTGCCTCAGGACAGTTTCAAATAAAATATTCTGACAACCATACGTCCTTTCCATAGTTCCTTTTCCTTATGCTCCTCCCCTACAATTATTAACTACTTATTTGAATGATCTATGTTTTTGTCTTTACTACTTTTTTAATGTATTTAGTAAAAGGTCTACAGGGTCTCATTACACAGATTGGGCTTGTAGTGATCCTTCTGTTTTCAGCCTCCCAAGCACTGGGATTATAGGTATGACACCACGGCTAGTCTCAGACCAGTCTTTTTTTTTTTTGTCTTTTTTGAGACAGGGTCTCACTATGCAGTTGAGGCTGGTCCTGAGCTCACTTTTGTAGCCCAGGCTGGTCTCAAACTCGCACCAATCCTCCTGCCTCAGCCTCCCGAGTGCTGGGATTACAGGCGTGCGCCACCATGCCCGGCTCAGACTAGTCTTAATCACCATCTAAGTGTGTATCAACAGAGGGGGCTGGGTAAGGGGCCAGCACAGGAGGCCCAGATTGAACCCTGGTCCAGGTCTGCCTAACCAGGTGCTTTCATCTGCTGAGCTATCAGGCTGGCTCACTACTTTTCTTTATGGAGCACATGACATTAAATGATTTTCAATAAGTAAATGACCCAATTTTGTTTGAAGTTTCCACACCAAGCAAACCAATCATCAAAGAGAAATCTCATGGATATGAAGGCCTAGATAGATAATTATCTTATATGTCCCTCAGGTCTCCACATGAGAAGTATTGTTAAACTCACTGGCACACAAACAGGGCAACTCTGCCCTACTTGGTGGCTCAGTATTAGCATGGCAACTCATCACAGGGACATGAATCCAAGCAGAACAAATGACATTTATGTGTCATGCAGAAATGGGAGATGATAAACCAGAGCTACAACTGCCCAAATGCTAGCACACAAGCAGCATGGGAGAAGTGCTGATCTATCCTCTTTCAAGAGAACAGTTATCTTTTTAGCATCTATAGCTGTACAAAAGAGCATTACAACAGAACATAAATAAGCTATCTGGGAGTAACTGATTTTTCACCTTCAGCCGCATATTATGGCAGTGTGTAGCTTGTATCAGTTTATGAAATTCTATATGCTGGTCTTATTCTTCACAAATAACACACTTAAACATAATTACCATTAAGATTCCCAATGGCTTTCGTCAAGGCTAGAGTTATGTCTTTTTTTTTTTGAGACAGGGTCTCGCTATGCAGTTCAGGCTAGCCCTGAGCTCACTTTTATAGCCCAGGCTGGTCTCAAACTTGCATGGATCCTCCTGCCTCAGCTCCCCAAGTGCTGGGATTACAGGCGTGCGCCACCACACCCAGCTTAGAGTTATCTCTTAATACAAGCAATGCCCTCCACAGGCTGTGTATAAAACTTTAAGAGTGCTACCAGCAACGCTTACCCTTCTACTATATCAGAGAAATTATCTAATACTCGATGTTCGGCTGCAATGGCTTTATCATCTGGTCGGCCAGCTTTTTCCAGGAAGCATAAGGCTGGGTCTGCCCTCATTGTATTATATTTCTCATAGCCTAGAAGAAAAAGGGTCATAAAATGAAAAAGAAAAAGAAAAAAAGTATGCAGAGTACTTTGCTTATAATGCAAAATATCATTTTTTAATTTTAATTTTTAAATTTATTGTTGTCTTTTTGAGACAGGGTCTCATTATGCAGTTCAGGCTGGCCTTGAGCTCACTTTTGTAGCCCAGGTTGGACTCAAACTCACACTTATCCTTCTGCCTCAGCCTCCCAAGTGCCGGGATTATAGGCGTGTGCCACCATACCTATTTTTTTTTTTATTATTATTGCCGGCTCAGCCTGCCCTAGGGGTGGGGCTGGTACAACATGTAGAGCCAGGGATTGAACCACAGTCACTGCGATTGCCTAAGCTTGCCTAAGCAGGCACTTTAGACCACTGAACCATCTCGCTGGCCCAAACTATTTATTTATTTTTGCAGAACCAGGGATTGAACTCAGGTCCTTGTATTAATGCAAAATATCATTAACTTTGTATGTTCCTGGATTTACTCCTTTTTTTTGTTTTTGTTTTTGCAGGATTGGGGTTCAAACTCATGACCCTGCACTTGCCAGGGAGGCATTTGTGCCATGGAGCTATCTCTCTAGCCCCTCCTGGGTTTACTCCTAACGCTATTTAATTTTTTAACAGGAACTTAGTTTTAATCTTGTGGTTTTTTTGTTTTTTTTCTTTGTCTTTTTGAGACAGGGTCTTGCTATGCAGTTCAGGCTAGCCTTGAGCTCACTTTGGTAGCCCAGGCTGGTCTTGAACTCGCACCAATCCTCCTGCCTCAGCCTCCCAAGTGCTGGGATTACAGGTGTGCGCCACCACGCCTGGCTCTTGTGATGATTAATTTGAGAAACAATTTTTTTTTTTTTTTGAGATAGGGCCTCACTATTCAGTTCAAGTTGCTCTTTCAGACAGGGTCTCACTATGCAGTACAGGCTGGCCTCATGCTCGCTTTGCTGAGATCCTTCTGGTTCAACCTCCCAAGTGCTGGCATAACAGGCATGCACTACCATGCTCAGTTCTGGGGCCATTAGTGGGTGCCCTGACATCTGGGGCCAAAATAGCACACTCAGAAACTGGAGCCACACATGTGGGGCTAGGGATAGAACTCAGGTCCTTGTGCTTGCCAGGAAGGCGCTTAGGCCTCTATGCTATCTCTCTGGCCCCTCAAGTTGCTCTTGAACTCACTAAGTAGTCAGGACTGTCTTTAAGCTCAAGGTGACCAACCACCTTGTGTCATCCTCCCGAGTGCTGGGATAACATGCATGTGTCACCAGGCCCCGCTTCAACAAATTTATGTAACAATGTAGTTCTCTACTCATTTAACTGGTAGTCTTTCCATCTTCACTGTTGTCATATAGATGAAATAAGATCACATAACTTAGGGGTAGATCACATAATCAAATGAATAAGAAACCTCTCCCTGGAAGTAAATTAGTGGCCAGTAAATTCTGATAAAATGAATGAAGGAATGAACCCTTTTCAGGATGTCTGGACTCCTCTACAGGTCTGTATCTCACCAACATTCACTTTGTCTTATCCTGTTAAGCTTTTCAAAGCGATGTATAGCAAACACCATTATTTTTTATTTTATAGACATAAAAACAAAGTGTGGCTGGATATTGAACACAGAGAATCAGGTAAGCGATGCTGTGTTGGAAATACGTTTTTCAAAAGCAAAGGATAACCCTCTACACAAAAGTATTGACTTAGCACCCCTGCCGTTAGTGCCTAGAATTTGGTATTAGCTACATTGTAAGGCGGGTAGTCTCACCTATATTAGCATGACTGCTAAACATTAAGTGGGACATTTAGATAAATACAACACATCCAGCAAGCTATAGGAAAGTTGGGCCAGGCAGGATGGCTCAGTGGTCTAAAGCGCCTGCTTAGGAAAGCTTAGGTGGCTGCAGGGACCGCGGTTCGATCCCTGGCACCACATGCTGCGCCAGCCCTGCCCTCAGGGCAGGCTGAGCTGGCCATAAAAATAAATAAATAAACAAACAAAAGTTCTGAAACAAGAAAAAAAATGCTATAGGAAAGTCAATACAAAATAAATGGTTTTATTGAGACAGGGTCTTGCTATACTATGTAGCTTATGTTGGGCCTTGAACTCCCTAAATAGCCTAGTCTGGCCTTAACCTCAGGGCAAAACTCCACCTCAGCCTCCTTAGCACTAGGATTACAAGCATGCACCATCATGCCTGACTTTACTGTAGTTACTAACAGGAGTGTGCTTGTATCACCTTCCTGATTTGTTTTGAGTTTTTGTTTTTTTGTGGGACCGAGGTTAGAACTCATGGCCCTACAGCTGCCAGGCAGGCACTTATGCCACAGAGCTATCTTCCCAGCCCCACCTTCCCGATTTGTTGAACTTTAACTTAGACCAGTAATTACAGAACAGATGGGATGCCCCCTACCTTGAGATTTAACTATCCATCTGGTCTTTCTTGAACATCTGTTTATATAAACAAACTGCTTGGCTCTGGAAAACTACAGAAAGAACTTAGTTCTTTGTTATGATTTTTGCTAAATGTTCCATGTGTTAACATAAATCTTTAGTGGGAGAGAACAAGCTAGGAGACACCTACCATGTTTAAAGACGCCAATAAGCAGGGACTTGTCAGCTTCACTGTCCCACCACGTTGTTGGAACTTCTAGCTGATCCACTACTGGGAACCATATGTCAATCTCACTGAAGGTATAAAAGGGCACAGGCAGTGAAACAAGGGTGCAAATTTGAAAAGATTACTGTGGCCTCTGTCCTTTACATGTTCATATATCTACGCTATTTCCTTGCACCACTGTCAGATATAGGGCTAAAGATCTGATACCCAGATTTTTTCCTGTCCTTTCTTTTCTTTCTTTTAAAATCTTTTTGAGATAGGACCTTGCTATGCAGTTCTAGGTAACCTTGAGCTTGCCTTGCAGCCCAGGTCAATCTCAAACTCACAAGTGCTGGGTACAGGCATGTGCCACCATGCCTAGCCAGATGTATTTATTTTTAAAAGAAGAAAGGCTTCTTTGGCTCATAGTCTGTAAGAGGTCTCAGTCCATAGTCAGCTGGCTACCCAGATTTTAATCATCAGATATCCCCAAAACAGCATAGAAAGCAATAAGAACACAAATCATTCCTGGAATAAGGCAAGGAATATTAAAAAATATAGAAAAGAGCTTTACCTGGCAATAGCACCCCCTAACACCTTTTCTGCCTGGTCACCAATAACCTCCTGCCTCAGGTAGTACAGCATTCGCACTCGCAATAGGACTCTAGGAGGGAAGGCGGAGGAGCTGGGTTAATGACAATATAGAAAAAGTGTCAGGTGGCAAATGTCTTTGCTAAATTCTGCCCTTACTTGTTACACTGATGTTTTAAGTGCTTCTTATAACTCTCATCTTGAAAGAGGGTATCAGGGTTATATTTCCGGATCCAGTCTGCTTTATGGATATCAAAAGTACTCTGTGACTTAACTTTTTTCCCCTTTCGTCCACGGGGCACAGGGATAGACAGACCTGGAGAAGAGGAGACATCAAAAACTTGGATTGAGAAAAACTCTTAAACCTGAAAAGGATTAGATAATTTCTGAAAAGTTGGAAAATAAGGAATTGGTAATTACCCGAATGATTTTGCAATTCTTTTGTTTTGCCGTTTTCAGCAGGGCTGATCAAGTCCCAAATAAAGCCCTTGATATTTTCATCCCCACGGTAGTGTAGAAGACAGTATACAAGGATGGCACGGCATATGGTCTCCACATCTCGTTCAGTCATACGTCGCTTGAAGCGTCCATGAGACAGAATATCTCGCCACCGTCCCCAACTAGCAAAACAGAAAAGGGCACTATTAATGTTTTTCAGGTAACTCCCATTCAGTGATAGTTCCCTGACTCGTAGTCTTCTATCTCCCAGGAAATGTGATACAAAATCTTGGAAAGTATGGCAACAAAATAAAATGAACGGCTTTAAGGACAGTTTTTTTCATGATGGTCTCTTTGTTCATAGCCTCTAGTCTGAAAGGCAATGGCATCAGTACAGAGATGTGCTTCGTCTCAAGGCAAGATGGGTTCTACACTTGATCTTAGCCAAAAGGCCGAGAAGCGATTGCAAGATGGGTTCTTACCCATACACCAGGAGATGCTTCTCTACCCGAAAGCAGTCAGTGCGCCCATAGGCATGATGGCGGTCATGTCTGCGGGAGCGAGGTCGTTCATCGTCTTCACTTTCTAAGTCAGAGAATTCTACCAAGTCATCATCTTTCAGAGTGCTGAAGTGGCGCGTCTGCTTCCGTACTCTAGGTGTGTCAATCACCAAGTTGTTCTATGTAGAGAGCAAGAGAAATAATTTTCTTCATAATATGCTCATGGGATAAGAAAAAAAATTGGCTAAAGTAACTTTTGATGTCACATGAAAACTGATTTTTTAAAAAATGACATTAAAAAAATATGGGCATCATAAGTAGATTTTGGTATGCTAATTATCACAGCCCACAATTAGCATTGAAGAGTCAGAACAGTTATAAAGACTGAAAGTAATAAATCTTCTGCAATATTTCCTCAAGAAAGAATAAACTTACCTTGCTATTAAGCAGATCCATGTCTAGATCAGCCTTTTTGGCCCACTTTTGCCAAAAGTTAGGATCATCCAGAGAAATATCTGTCCTATTTTCAGAGGCCACAAAGCTTGCCTAGTAAAAAAGACAAAGTAAACTAACACCTTTTTGAGCTATGGGAAACAAATGACATTTTAAAAAATATTTAAAGTGAGGCTGATGGGGCCAGGGAGATAGCTCTGTGGCACAAGTGCCTGCCTGGCAAGTGCAAGGTCATGAGTTTGAACCCTGGTCCCACCAAAAAAAAAAAAAAAAAAAAAAAAAAAAACCAAAAAAAAAAAAAAAAAAAAAAAAAAAAAAAAAAAAAAACCTAGAAAAAAATAAAATAAAATAAAAAATAAAGTGAGGCTGGTGAAATTAGCTCAGCGGTCTAAAGCACCTGCTTAGGCAATCACAGGGACCTTGGTTCGATCCCTAGCACCACATGCTATGCCAGCCTGACCCTCCCAGGGCAGGCTGAGCAAGCCATAATGTAAATACAGTTAAAAAAATAAAATCTTGGATATTTCAGATGTCCTTTTTTAGCCTTGGAACAAACAGAACATCCCTCAGAGCTGAATATGGTATCATGTGTCTATAATTCCAGTTATCAGGAGGCTGGGCAAAAGGATCACAAGCTCAAGATCAATCTTGATCAGGCACATCCCTATCTTAAGAAATAAACCAAAAAGCACTAACAACTTTTTAAATTTTATTTATTTTTCTTGTTTCAGAACCTTTGTTTGTTTATTCTCTCATTTTTTTTTTTTTTTTTTTTTTTTTTTTTTTTTTTTTTTTTTTTTTTTTTTTTTTTTTTTTTTTTTTTTTTTTTTTTTTTTTTTTTTTTTTTTTTTTTTTTTTTTTTTGTATTTTTGAGACAGGGTCTCGTTATGCAGTTCAGGCTGCCTTGAGCTCACTTTCGTAGCCCAGGCTGGTCTTGAACTTGCACCGATCCTCCTGCCTCAGCCTCCCGAGTGCTGGGATTACAGGCGTGCGCCACCACGCCCGGCGTATTCTCTCATTTTTATGGCCGGCTCAGCTCGCCCCGAGGGCAGGGCTGGTTCAGCATGTAGTGCTGGGGATCGAACCGTGGTCCCTGAAGCCGCCCAAGCTTTCCCAAGCAGGCGCTTTAGACCACTGAGCCATCCCGCCAGCCCCAAGCACTAACAACTTGAACATGCCTTGGCAAAGGTAGACCCCTTTCCTTCGGATTCAATAGTGATAGTTGTGGTGCGCCTTAGTAAGATTTGGTCTATGTCTTCTTCACAGAACTTTGAACCCTCATCATCCTCCTCCATTATGGCCGCATAAGCTCCTTTTCTTAGGAGGTCTTCAATTTCCTTCTTGGAGAATTGTTGGATCTGCAATAACCAAGAGAGATGAAAAGCCTACTGAGAATACTATTTAACCATGCAATCCTTTAGTTTTTGTACTGTAAAAAATTATGATCTAATTAATATTTGTCACTTATACACAAATCTCAAAAAAGTAAATAATAACAGTTTAAATATGGGGGCTGGGAAAATAGTTCAGTAGAATAAGTGCTTGCCTGGCAAGCGCAGGGTCCTGACTTCAATCTCTGGCACCACAAAACAAACAAACAAAACAGACAAAAAACACCATGAAGTATATGAATCTCTATATAACGATATTTTTTGGGGGAAGGGGCAGGGTGTTTCTTTTTTCCATTTTAGGTATTTGATACAGGGTCTTACTACACAGCTTGGCCTTGCAGTGATTCTCTTGTTTGCAGCTGCCCCAGCACTGGGATTATAGGCTTGCACCACAAAGCCAAGACTCGAGTTGCTGTGAGGGCGGGCCAGCAAACATGTAGAATTGGGAATCTAACCTTGGTCCTTGAGCTTGCCAAAACAGGCACTTAGTCTGTTGAGCTATCTCGCTGGCCTGAGACAGAGTCTTTCTACACAGTTAAGGCTGACCTGCATTTATTGTGAAGCCCAGGTGGACTGAAAACTTGTGTCAATTCTCCTATCTCAGTCTTGAAAATGCTGCAATTGCAGACATGTACCACCATGCCAACACAAAAGAGCTTTAATTCCCTCTATCACTGTGGACCATAATAAGCTTAGTTATACACATAACTTACTCCAGTAATGTTGCCATCACGACCACTCATGGATTGAAGCACAGCCTTATCCAATCCCAACTTGAGGCTGGCTTTATCAAACATCTCCCTCTCATAGGAATTACGAGTGATAAGACGGTATACCTTCACGGCTTTACTCTGCCCAATTCGATGACACCGTGCCTGGGCCTGTTTTTTTTTTTTTTTTTAAAAAAAAGGTAACATAAATGTAACAAAAATGAGGGAGGGACATGATACACAAATTTTAAAGCATTCCATATTATAAACTAGTTATGAGGTCAACTCAAAAGCAACAGTACATTATAAGAGGAAATTATTGCCTCCTCATGCAGAACAGGTATAAGCACACTACAGAATAGACTGTGTAGACATTTCTCTCTGAACTTTTGCCAGCCCAGTACAATCATTTCAATAGTAACCTTGGCTGCCTCTGTGCTATAGGAGAGAGATGTACTTGCAATGGAGACCACATAGCACATCAAACCTACAACATTT